>JANRMT010051854.1:4207-14859 GCA_026402145.1 Polypterus bichir lapradei | reverse complement strand
AACTTTTGTAAGTAAGCTGTAAGGAATAAGCCTGCCAAATTTCAGCCTTCTACCTACACGGGAAGTTGGAGAATTAGTGATGAGTGAGGGCTTTGCCGTTTATTAGTATAGATAAACAATTAACAGTAGCAGTAAATCAAAGTCACTCGGCCCGAACTTAACGCGATTATTGGGATAAAACATCTTCTACGTCTTCAAAAAATAAATGTTTGTAAATAACGCTGACAAAAACTTCAAAATGCCTGTCAAATTATGGGTTTCAAGCTGCAGCTAATTACAACTTATTAAAGTTTATGGGATTCCAACTTAAGAAACACTATCACTTTCTAGTTATATAGATATAGCCATATAAATGATAAGCGAGCCAAGCTTCGGCATCTGCAAAATACGACGTTGCACCACCAACGACTAAACGGTTATATTATATTAAAATATTATCCGTTTTTTAATATGATCAGGTCAAAATAAATAAACTACTTGCGAGTCATTGCTAACAAATATAACAGCCAGAAAATTATCCGAGTATACAACTTGCAACAGTATGCCACCTCTCGCTGATAGAAAATTCCAGGGAGCACCTCCTTCGCATTGTCTGTTTTAATCAGTTGCGTAAAATAGGAGCAAGAAACAGAGTGACGTCATCAGCATGTTACCATTGGCTGGCGGCCACAAGTACGGATATCCTTAAAGGTCAAAATAGTTCTCAACTTTAAATTGGTGTAGAGACAGAGGCTAAAGTGATTTGCTTCACTGAAAGATTAAATGACGTACACTAGAGTTGTAATTATATGACAAGACTCGTTTTTTAGGAATGTGGGTGGCTTTAAAATAACTAAGAATTGTCATATAGAGAAAATTACTGAAAACATGGAAATACTGGGAGTGTCATGTCTAGAAAGAACTGTGATGTTCTTACATGCATGCTGCACTAACATTAGATACTTCGCCATTCTCTAACGTTGTGATAAACGAGTGTATTAAATTACACACCTTTATTTTGTTTCATAGAAATCACATCTCAGGTTTCTTTCTGTACTCACTTCCTGAAACCGTCTAGAATATCATCGTTATTCCAGCCCATCAAATTATGTATTTTTTTTCAAACACTGTAAGCAACCGAAAGCCAACTACCGAAAAGGTTTAAGGCAGCATAAACAAACAGGACCTCTGGACAGAGACAACCGCAACGACAGCACACCTGTTGTCCCAATGAGAGTCGTAGCTTCCCCCAGGAAATGCATTTTAAATATACTTAGATGTTTATGTGAATGTCATCAGATTGCGACTATAATCAATTTATTAACTACTTCTATAGGTTTAATTAAGTGTTTGATGATGGTTGCACATCTTTTGCATCAGCCTTATGTTACTCAAACACAAGTTTTAAGATTTTGCCGTGGTCATGCTACTTGTTGGAATGGAATGGCCTTTAAAACTTTAAAGATTAAATTTGCTTTTAATGTATTGGGGTCATATTTAATAGTAAAATAACGATCATCAGGTTATTATTATATTGAAAGACTGTTGGGAACATCGGAAAAAAAGTTTTAACAGTTTGGGGTGTGTTCTGCACAGATGAAAGTATAGGATTTTCTGTGAAGTAATACTGAGGCAGTTCTCTGTAATTCCACTTTGTTTTTTTCCTTTGCTGATAAATTTTATGCTTTTAATAAAGTAAAGTAAATAATATTTATAAATAAATTTCTTAAACTTTTATGGAATATTAACTATGTGTACAGCTGGATCTAAACATACTAGGGCAGTTTTTTTTCATGAATCTTAAGTTTTTATAACAAAAATACTTTCTGATTATATATCACATAAAACAGAATTTAGTTGTTATTTTGGACTCATAATGGAGTGGGGAACTTTGTTCAGATACCTTTTCAGGTTTATAATAGGCCTACATATTTTTCAATGGGTTCCCGCATATAAAAGAGTTAAAAAGAGCGATAAAGTTGATGGTTTTCTAAGAAAGGTATGAAGCATCCTAATGTCAATGTACATCACAAATTAAAAAGGCTGTTAATAGTTTTTGGGGAGTGGCAAAAATTGTGTGATAATGAAAGTAAAGAGAGGCATCTTAAAATGAAAATGTTGGGGCTAGAGGAAAGGTTATGCAAGATGAGAGTAAATTATTTTAACACATTTTAGAATTGGACAGCTATGTTAAATTATTACTTCTGACTAGACAGTAACCTCGCACTTCATTGACCCTTGACCTTCATTGACCATATATGTGTACAATGATTTAAGATATAAAGAGGTAGGGGAAGTAATTGCGAAGGTGGTAGGGGTGATAATGGTGCCCATACGCATGAACCGCATGGCCGCCCTGCTGCCCGCTGCTGAGAGTTGATTCTACAATCATATAAAATAAAAATAAAAAGAATAATAATTCTAGAACTCTTTACTTTTAGTATAAAGCTGTAGTGCAGAGTTTCAGAATACTATAAGTGCACCAAATTTCAGACTACAAGTTATTTGATTTTTGACCTTGACCATCCTAGGTTGACCTTTGACTTTGGATGTCAATCATCACCCCAAAAGCGAATAGTAGAGGTCACATAGTATATGTGTACCAAATTTCAGGTCAATAGGTCAAATGGTTTGCAAGCTACGGGTGATTTAAAATCCTGGACAGAAAAACGGGCAGCCACAGTAGCATATTATACTGTATAAGAAGATAGGAGCACTAGGGTGTTTTACTGTGTTATGCATTATGGATGTATTGAAAAGTTAAACAAAATCACACCTTTTATTGGCTAACTAGAAAGATTACAATATGCAAGCTCTTTCAAGGCAACTCTGGCCCAGTCTTTCTAGTTAGCCAATAAAAGGTGTAATTTTGCTTAACTTCTCACTGTTTCTGATAGGAAAATATTACTCTAGATTATGAAGATTTGGTGTTCATTATGAGACACACAAGGCATACACAATCAAAAGAAATTACTTACAGGAAAACTTTGGGAATTAATTTTTGAACTTACCATATTTATTAAGTGATGGAGAAAATTTTAGATTCATATGTCTGTTGTCTTTCACCCGCAGTCTATAGGGCTGTATGTTCTGGTAATAGTAGTGTCCGTCCTCTTTATATTCTGCATTACACTCTAGTAAGTTTGTGGCAGTAATAATGCAAAACTTTGTAATTAAAAAATAAAAATAATTTAAAATCATTAAAACAATGATAAAAGTGTAAGAAAGAATACAACTACTGTACTACTAAATAATAATTAATAATAATAATAAAAATAATAATAATAATAAAGTATTAATACTACTAATAATAATTAATAAATTATAGTAGTAACTAAACAGATGATTTAACTAACAATGTGAGAGATTTGACAATAGGGCATTATGTATTTCTAGATATTTCTCTTACTTAAGATGCAAATGAATGTGAAAAAAGGCTCCTCCTCCATCCCTCTGAACTGCACTTCAGGCAGCGGTAGCATTTACCTGACTGCAGAACAGAAAATTGGCTCTTGTGTGAGTTGCTGGTGTCACAGATAATTTTCTTAGTCCTGGTCTGATATTTCTTGGTGTAGATGTCTTGGATGTTAGTAAATGGACACCATGTAATGTATTCAGCTGATCACACAACTCTATGCAGTCCTATTATGTACTATTCTCAAACCAGGCAGTGATACTTAGAATACTTTTGACTGTAAAGGTATAGAAGTTCTTTAGTATCTGGGAAGGCAGCCTGACACCTTTGAGGCATTTACAGTACAGGCCAAAAGTTTGGACACACCTCCTCATTCAATGTGTTTTCTTTATTTTCATGACTGAAGGCATCAAAACTATGAATGAACACATGTGGAGTTATGTACTTAACAAAAAAAGGTGAAATAACTGAAAACATGTTTTATATTCTAGTTTCTTCAAAATAGCCACCCTTTGCTCTGATTACTGCTTTGCACACTCTTGGCATTCTCTTGATGAGCTTCAACAGCCTGAAATGGTTTTCACTTCACAGGTGTGTCTTATTAGGGTTATTTAGTGGAATTTCTTGCTTTATCAATGGGGTTGGGACCAGCAGTTGTGTTGTGCAGAAGTCAGGTTAGTTGGACGATCATTTATTTTTCAACAGGACAATGACCCCAAACACACCTCCAGGCTGTGTAAGGGCTATTTGACCAAGAAGGAGAGTGATGGAGTGCTGTAAATGGTCATGAAAATAAAGAAAACACATCAAATGAGGAGGTGTGTCAAAACTTTTGGCCTGTACTGTATGTGGAACAGACATTGCTGTGCCTTCTTCACCAAGGTGTTTCTGTGCCTGGACTAGGTCAGATTCTCTGTGATTTTGACACTGAGGTATCTAGAAACTGTCCACCTTCTCTACTATTGTGCTGTTAATACTAAGGGGTGGTAGTGCTTCTGCTATTTCCTCCCAAAGACCACAATCAACTACTTTGTCTTGCTGGCATTCAGAAGAAGATGGTTGCCCTTACACCAGTGTGACAGTCTCTCCACTTCATTCAGGCAAGTCTGCTTGTTGTTGTTAGATATCAGGCCTACCACAGCAGTGTCATCAGCAAGCTTGACAATAATGTTAGAGTTGTGTACAGTTGCCATACATGTAAAAGGTATACTGTATAGCAGTGACTGTCTGTGTTGAGAGTGAGGTGTGGCCACCTACTTCAACCACCTGGCGTCTGCCTGTCAGGAAGTTAAAATTCCATCTGCTCAATGAAGTCCTCAGCCACAGGTCCCTGAGCTTGGTGATGAGTTTAGAGGGGTTTATTGTGTTAAATACAGAGCTATAGTCTTTAAATTGAATTCACATATAGTTCCCTCTCTTGCTGTCCAGTTGGGCTAGTGCTGTATGAAGGATCAAAGTGATGGGATCCTCTGTGATCTGCTGGAACGATATGCGAACTGTAATGGATCCAGTTCTTTTGGCAGAGAAGAGCATATGTAGTTTTTGACAACAATCTTGAAGCTCTTCCTTGATTATAGGCATTAATGCGACAGGATGATAGTCATTCAGACAGATTGGATGTGACTTCTTAGTTACAGGGACAATGGTGAAACTTTTAAAGTATGTTGGTGCGATAGACTGAGTTAAGGAGAGATTAAATATTACTGTGAACACTGCTATAAGCTGATCAGCACAGATCTTTAAAGTGCGCCCCAGAATCTTGTCAGGACCTGCTGCCTTTCTGGTGTTCATCTTCTTAAAAAGTTCTCCTCATGTTGTATTCCAACAAAGTGAGTGCTATTTCCTCACTGTGTAGTTCTCACACTCTAGATGTGTCAGACAGATTGCTGCCATTAACGGCATTTACATCAAAGTGCCCTTAGAAATTGTTAAGCTTGTCTGCAAGAGAGGTGTCAGCACTCAATGTGCTGGGAATATTTGCTTTATAGTCTGTTACTGTCCACAGACCTTGGCACATACGTCTATGATAGGACTTTTTACATTGACTTTTCACTTTCTCCCCATATAGTCATTTAGTGGCTTTCGCAGCCATCCTTACCAGCTCTGCCTTGCTAGTAAACCCACCTCCTCTTTTCCACCACCTTCGCTTATTGACTGCATTGCTAAAATTAAATCCTGGTTCTCTTCGAATTTTCTTAAATTAAACAGTGACAAAACTGAGGTTCTCCTCATTGGATCAAAATCATCATTTTCCAAAACCAATAATCTTTCTCTTTTTATTGATAACTCTGTTGTTTCCCCATCACCTCAGGTCAAGAGTCTGGGTGTCATCCTCGACAGTACTTTATCCTTCAAATCTCAGATTAATAACATCACCCGGTCTGCTTACTTCCACCTACATAATATTAATCACATTCGCCCCTACCTCACTCCTTATACCACTGCCATTCTTGTTCACAGTCTTGTTACTTCTCGGCTGGACTACTGCAATTCACTCCTTTTTGGTCTCCCTAATAAATCTCTCCATAAGCTTCAGTTAGTCCAGAATTCTGCAGCACGCATCATTACTCGAACCTCATCTATTCACCATATTACTCCGGTCTTGCAGCAGCTCCATTAGCTCCCGATTAAGTTTCGAACTGATTTTAAGATTCTGTTAATAACATTTAAGGCCATTCATAACCTTGCCCCTCCATATCTGTCTGACCTTCTTCATGTTGCCATTTCCTCCCGTAACCTTAGATCCTCTTCCTCTATCCATCTGACTGTACCTCTCGCCCGTTTAACCACCATGGGGAGCAGAGCATCCAGCCGTTCTACTCCCAAGCTCTGGAATTCATTACCTGCCGAGCTTAGAAATATCAAATCATATTCATCCTTCAAATGTGAACTTAAAACGCATCTGTTTAAAATGGCTTTTTCTTTATGATTACAGTGGTTATGTTTGGTTTTAAATATTTTCTGATGTTTTTAGACGTTTATAATTGTGTCTTTTATTTATTGTTTGTTCGGTGTCCTTGAGTTTTCAGAAAGGCACCGTGTATAAATAAAATGTATTATTATTATTAAACCTTTTCTCATGTTCATTCTGTGATAAGCCACTCTAGCTACTCATGAACCTAAATTATTTTAAGTGGGTTTAAGATTGTATACTATATTAATTTAATTTTCTAGTTTAAAGTCTACTTGGATATCAAATACTTTAGATTAAAAGTAAAACAACTTCAGATATGACTCAGTATTATTTTTTCTGTATTATAGAAATCCTTACTGTACAGCAGTGCTACATGTTTTCCATTTGGAATGTTGTCTACGTTGCAAATGGTGCTCCCGAGTATGTGATTTATTATAAAACAAAGAATTCAGCAGGGTCACATTTTTGTATGACTTAGAATACTGAAGACTATGACCGGGGTGTCTCCCCAAACTTTTTTTTTGCTCCATACTAAAGAGATTCAATATTCCTTAATCTATCATCGTTGAAAACACCAAATGCTCTTCGCGTTCTTTTTTCCATCACTCTAACTACTAGGTAAACTAGGTGTATTCACGAATAAAACTACAGCGCATAATTAAAACGGTATTATTAAGTATTCAGTGAAGTATCAAACAAAACGTATCTTTTAAGGGTTTCATAAAGCTCCATTATTAACTAACAGTTAAGTGTCAGCATAAAAATGTAAATCCGTTTTTCAGTTTCGACTGACTATATCTATTAAAGTACAAAAAATACTGCATGTATATGTGTTTGAAATAAAAGCTTGATTTCATTAATTGCACAGTATCGAAGAAATTGCGCTGCTCGTAACTCTTATTTACGTGGTTAGACTCGTTTTAACGCAAATATTTTCGGAAACACTATTGCAGGCAGTTCAATGTTATTGCAGTATTCGCCGCGGGGGATTTTGGGAGATGCGGTTCTATTTTCCTGCATTAGGTACATGCGTTTGAAGGGTTATTTTTTCATATTAGTACTACTACTCCCAGAATTCCTCCCACTCTTCGTGGAAGTGATGTCAGATAAACTGAGTTCAGCATGGCGCCGAACAGAACATGAATAGAGACTGGAATTATTAAAAGTAATTGTTTAATTGAGGGCACGTAAGTAGGGTTATATTTTTGATACATACAAATGAACTATGGAGCGCTATTTTACAATTCAAGTGTGTTTTAGGAATGTGCTGTTCGTTCCATTGCGCGTGCATGGTCAGAAAAACTGAAGTTTGTGGTTATTTTGTAGTCCATCTAGTTACATCTAATATAAATACATATTTATTATATACATATTTCGTAGGCCGGGAATATTAAAATGTTGTTTCTGTATGCTTTATTACATTTTAAACGATCATTACACATTTCAACATACCAAGATTACAAACTGCCGTGACTTGACTGTTATTAAGTTGTAAACGCAAATAGCCCTGTCAATCTAATCTTAGATCTGGTATGTCAGGCATGTCCTCTTTTGGTATAATTTTGAGGTTACCTATTAAAACATACAGTGTGCGTAAGCACTGAACCAAAGATCCATAAATGTTCTTTAGGATTAGAAGAGGTCAAATGCATTGGTCTAATAAGTACTGTTTCCCCGGTGACATCTTTTAGGATAGTTGCGTTAATTCAGTACTCTTGCTCAAATTGTAATCTGCATTTTTTGTGAGGTCAGTCTGAAAACTGTTTAGAGCTGAACTAAAACATAGCGTGATTATTCTTATAAATTAAGCACAGACATATTCAATGACTACTACATTGTTACTTTTCAAGCAAGAAGAACGTAAAAATATGATCCTTGTCCTTTGAAGTATATATTCTTGGCCAGTAAGCTATTCTTCCAGCATTACCGTTAACATTAAGTGCTTTGGGTTTCGTCCTGTAGTTCGAAGATATGGTTTAGAGTGCGTGGCCGCGAGTGTGTGATTGACTGACTGTCATCTTTAGAAGTAGTTCTTGCCTGATGGTAAACTGTGGCTCCCTGTGATCTTGACAAAGAAAAGTGGTATATTGAATATGGATAACTGTTGTTTAGTTATTGCAACAAGTTGTTCATAACGTTTTCCGTTAACACTGTGCAGTTTTCCTGTCATGAATGACATGCAGTACTGACATGAACCTTTTTTTAATCATGATGCTTTGAGTTTGTTTTAGTAATATGTGGTGTGAGATGATTTTTGAATGTGAGAAAAGACTTACAAATGAACAAGAATATATTTTGTCCTTGTTTGATTTCTATTTTACTTAAATTGTGTGTGTGTGTGTGTGTGAGAGAGAGAGATGAATCTGATTCACTTTAATTCTCCTTAGCTTGACTAGATACATACAGTGCATGGGTTTGAGGTGTGTAAATAAAATTGTTTTCTTGCTTTTAGATGAATTAAAATTAATAGCTCTATTTACTGATATTGCTGACACGTTACTTTACACAAGTGGGTTATGAAGTGGACTGTTGCGTGGCCACAGCTATTTCATGTCTTGCAACCATTGCTGCCAGGATAGGCGCCACTCCCATGATGACTCTAAGTTGGATTAAGCAGATTTGAGAATGTTGTGTGATAAATATAACGGCTAAATTTTAAAATAAATGGGATAGTGCTCCAGAAAGACATGTTCGTGTGTGTGTTTTCCATTACAGTGTTGTGGTTTGTGAACATTAGGTCCAAGCTCAGAGTCGATCCTGGACAGAATGCAGTCTGTAGTAGAGAACACTGCTGCATATAGCAGCACTCCCTTATATCAGGCAAATTTTGAGTAGCCAGTTAACCTAACATAATTGTCTTTGAGGTATGGGGGAAAGCCTGAGTACCCAGATTGTATGTTAGGGCTGGGCGATTTGGCCTAAAATCAAAATCTCGATTAATTGAACATTTTAACTCGATTACGATTAATGAACGATTATTTTATTTATTTTTTTTATTTTTTTGCCCTCATAGTTCACTGACAAGTTTTGTACAGTAAATATGCTCACATATTACATGTGAGAGATTTTTGAATGAAGGGTGCATTACTTGATTTTAAACTAATTGAAGGAAACACACTGCTATCTGTGATTATTTATTGAACATCAATGTTGAACAACTGAAATTAAAGCACACATTGCCTAAAACGAACAGTCACTTTGTTCTTATAAAAAAAGTAAAAATAAATAACTTGCACTTTTGGAAACAAAATAAATTATTTTCAATGTTTTTCTTATTAAAAGTAGAAAATAAGCAGTATCTCTTCTAAATAAAATAACTCATATATCCTGTAAATAATATTTTAAACAGTGCATTTCTTGCACCTTCTGTAAACAAATATTTTAATGTGCAATGTATCAATGTAAACAACAGATTGTTGTAATAAAAATAGAACTCTCTAAACACTGTTGCATGAGTTGATCTTTGCGATCTTGTCATGTCACTATATGAACATGAATTTACTCGGAAATTCTTACTAAGAAACACGAGCATGTTAACCTTTTCAGGTTTCAGGCAGGACCTGAGGCATGTAACAATGTTTTCACCCGAACTGAAAACCCGCTCTGATGGGGAGCTAGTAGCTGGTATGCTGAGATACTTTTTTGCCACCTTACTTAGAGTGGGAAAGTGTACATGATGCTTCCTCCACCAGTCCAGGGGATTTGCCTCACAATCCAGCATGGGGGACACCAAATAGCTGCTCATCTCTGCACCGTTGTCTGTCGTAATGGCTGAAAGTTTTTCTTCCGCGAGGTCCCATTCAGAAAGCATATCTTTTAGAGCTTGCGCAGTTATATCTGCCGTGTGATCGGCTGGAAAATATGCCGTCTCAAGGCATCTCTGGCGCAGCTTCCAATCGTCGTCAATGTAGTGCAAAGTAAGGCTCAAGAATGGGTCCATCGTCCTACTTGACCAGAGATCAGATGTGGCTGCAAAGTGTTGAACATTTTTCAGTTCAGCAGCTACATTTTTACAACATGTCTTGTACATGTCTGGCCTCGCAGTTTTAGAAAAATGTGATCGCGATGGCACAGTGTATCTTCTGTCGAGAGTTTTAACATGGTGTTTAAACCCGCTTCGCTCCACTGTAGCCAAGGGAGTCATATCCTTTGCGATGTAATAACAAATAGTGTCAGTTATTTCTTTCCATCTTCTTGAACTCTTCTCATACTGTGTGGCATTTGTGAACGCTTGTGTTATTGACATCTGCTTTGCGGAGGCACTTGTTGCTGGGCGCTTGTCAGTCTCTTTTTGTTTTTTTTTTTGAGCCATGCACTGTTCATATTCAGTGACGTGATTGTGCT
>JANRMT010051848.1:0-11647 GCA_026402145.1 Polypterus bichir lapradei | reverse complement strand
AGACTCATTGCAAGTTATCGCAAACGCTTGATTGCAGTTATTGCTGCCAAGGGCGGCCCAACCAGTTATTAGGTTCAGGGGGCAATTACTTTTTCACACAGGGCCATGTAGGTTTGGATTTTTTTTTTCTCCCTAAATAATAAAAACCATCATTTAAAAACTGCATTTTGTGTTTACTTGTGTTATATTTGACTAATGGTTAAATGTATTTGATGATCAGAAACATTTTGTGTGACAAACATGCAAAAGAATAAGAAATCAGGAAGGGGGCAAATAGTTTTTCACACCACTGTATATAATGAGTTTATTTTTGGTGTGCTGTGATCTTGCTGCTCTCAAAGAGAATAACACAACTGGAAATAAAACTGTTTCTGAAATTAAACACTTACCACAGATACTCCAAGAGAAGCCAACCATCAAATTTTTAACCAAAATACCACGAAAAATGTGCCACCCCCAGATAAGCTAAATGTGTGTAGTGTGCAATCAAACAAAAATAATTGAATATAACTTATAGGTATACATTTCATCCCGCATGTGTCGAGCAATCAATTTAAATCTACCCAGAAATTAAAACAGCACCACTGAGTGTAAGACAAAAAGCAAAACATGGTACACAAGTCCTTTGGCCATAATCACACAGTCGAGCAGGAAAGAGAGTGCTACATGTAGTGTAAAAAGAGATCAAATATATTGCTTGGATTAAAACTTTAAATAGGAGACTTGTACATCGTCTAATTCGTGTTGCCTTCAGGGAAAAGTTGTGTTTCTTCCCAATGAAGAGGCATATCCCCGAGAATTAAAAGATTTGTTGTTTGGTGAAAAGAGTTACACAGATACATAGGAGATTTCAAAGACAGAAACATTACTCAAACACTTCAAACAAACAATAAATCTCTTTCAGGAGTGAATCGAGCTCCGTGTGTTGTCGGAGTGGACAGTTCCATCTCTTAATTAAAAGAATAGAAAATCTTCCTCTTCCTAGGGGCATGCCTTAGGAGCAGGACCCCCAACAGGACCAGAGGACAGCTGCTGTATAGGCTTTTAAATGTTCAAAGTGCCACGCAAGATGCAGATCACATGGCATGCAGCAGCAGCAAGCCAGCAGCTGATCGAGCAAAGAGGAGGGGAAAAAAAAACAAAAAAAAAAACAACACTATTTATTTCTCATTGTATCACCGTTTAAAAGGGGGTTTCAGAGGAGTGACCGCATCTCCTTGGGGTGTGTTCAGCCCCCCTCTTCACAATGCGAGTGGCAGAGACGCGAAGTGACTGGCACGTAGCACAGGCCGGGTGGTTTGGCGAGCAAAGCCCCCTAGTAAATAATATTTGCTAGGTTTGTTACTAATCCTCACCTATTCTGTTTCTCTTCTCAGTACTTAAATGTGGCACTTAGTAGCACTGCACACCTGCCAAAGATAAAGTCGTCTCTGATGGAGGATCACAGGAATCGTCGGGTAGAGGAGTCCTTTCATCAGATTGGCTGGCCCAATACTCTCTCAGCTGTGGAATGGCCAATAGGGGGAGTAAGCTTGATGGCTGACGTCTCCAGGACTTTAAACAAATCCAAATCATATTATGTGATATTATCTTCTGTTAAATTCTGCTCTGTACTTGTAATATTTGTATTTTACTATTATACTGTATTGAGGATTATTTGTGTTTTGTTCTGTGCATTATATTGTATTGACCCCCTTTTTTTTGACACCCACTGCACACCAAGCCTACTAGGAAAGGGGTCTGTCTTTGAACTGCCTTTCCCAAGGTTTCTTCCATTTTTTTCCCTACTAGGGTTTTTTTTTTTAGTTTTTCCTTGTCTTCTTAGAGTCAAGGCTGCGGGGCTGTCAAAAGGCAAGGCCTGTTAAAGCCCATTGCAGCACTTCTTGTGTGATTTTGAGCTATACAAAAATAAATTAAATTGTACTGTATTGTATTTCTATCACCACACATGAAGGACAAAACATATTTATAACTCAGAAGAAAATTATCAAATTTGGCTGTGATTCTTGTCAGTTCAAGGTTCAAATAAGGGCTTAGGATTTAATAAATTCTGGCCAGTAAAATGTGTAGTTATTAATACAAAACAACAAGTAACACAAAAGTAACATACTGTTTGTAATGCATGACATTTTATAATAAAAATATAAAATATTTTTTATGGAGAAATGAGTGATATAATACGTTATTTTAAAAGTAACATTCCCAAACACTTTAGACACATGATGATTTGGCAGATACTACAACTGCAATTGCAACTCATAGCAAGCATCTATTTCAGCAGTTTTGGCTTTATGTAAAGTATTCTTGCAGCCAATATGCCCAGCATGTTAGCTTCCCAGTTTTCTAGTAAGCATCAGTTATTAATTGAGTCTCTAGAATATTTGCAATTTTCATGAACATTCCTGATTTATGTAAACTTTCCTTTACCCAATATACATTTTTAAGATTTCTTTAAATTCTTGAAATTTAAAGGAATACTCCACCCAAAAATGTTTTATTTTACTTACCCAATGTAGTTTGTAGTGATGGATGAGAGTATATACAGTGCATCTGGAAAGTATTCACAGCGCATCACTTTTTCTACATTTTGTTATGTTACAGCCTTATTCCAAAATGGATTAAATTCATTTTTTTCCTCAGAATTCTACACACAACACCCCATAATGACAACATGAAAAAAGTTTACTTGAGGTTTTTGCAAATTTATTAAAAATAAAAAAACTGAGAAATCACATGTACATACAGTAAGTATTCACAGCCTTTGCTCAATACTTTGTCGATGCACCTTTGGCAGCAATTACAGCCTCAAGTCTTTTTGAATATGATGCCACAAGCTTGGCACACCTATCCTTGGCCAGCTTCGCCCATTCCTCTTTGCAGCACCTCTCAAGCTCCATCAGGTTGGATGGGAAGCGTCGGTGCACAGCCATTTTAAGATCTCTCAAGAGATGTTCAATCGGATTCAAGTCTGGGCTCTGACTGGGCCACTCAAGGACATTCACAGAGTTGTCCTGAAGCCACTCCTTTGATATCTTGGCTGTATGCTTAGGGTCGTTGTCCTGCTGAAAGATGAACCGTCGCCCCAGTTTGAGGTCAAGAGCGCTCTGGAGCAGGTTTTCATCCAGGATGACTCTGTACATTGCTGCAGTCATCTTTCCCTTTATCTTGACTAGTCTCCCAGTTCCTGCCGCTGAAAAACATCCCCACAGCGTGATGCTGCCACCAACATGCTTCACTGTAGGGATGGTTTTTGCCTGGTGATGAGCGGTGCCTGGTTTCCTCCAAACGTGACGCCTGGCATTCACACCAAAGAGTTCAATCTTTGTCTCATCAGACCAGAGAAATTTTATTTCTCATGGTCTGAGAGTCCTTCAGGTGCCTTTTGGCAAACTCCAGGCAGGCTGCCATGTGCCTTTTACTAAGGAGTGGCTTTCGTCTGGCCACTCTACCATACAGGCCTGATTGGTGGATTGCTGCAAAGATGGTTGTCTTCTGGAAGGTTCTCCTGTCTTCACAGAGGACCTCTGGAGCTCTGACAGAGTGACCATCGGGTTCTTGGTCACCTCCCTGACTAAGGCCCTTCTCCCCCGATCGCTCAGTTTAGATGGCTGGCCAGCTCTAGGAAGAGTCCTGGTGGTTTCGAACTTTTTCCACTTATGGATGATGGAGGCCACTGTGCTCATTGGGACCTTCAAAGCAGCAGAAATTTTTCTGTAACCTTCCCCAGATTTGTGCCTCGAGACAATCCTGTCTCGGAGGTCTACAGACAATTCCTTTGACTTCATGCTTGGTTTGTGCTCTGACATGAACTGTCAACTGTGGGACCTTATATAAACAGGTGTGTGCCTTCCCAAATCATGTTCAACTGAATTTACCACAGATGGACTCCAATTAAGCTGCAGAAACATCTCAAGGATGATCAGGAGAAACAGGATGCACCTGAACTCAATTTTGAGCTTCATGGCAAAGGCTGTGAATACTTATGTACATGTGCTTTCTCAATTTTTTAATTTTAAATAAATTTGCAAAAATCTCAAGTAAACTTTTTTCACATCATTATGGGGTGTGTGTGTAGAATTCGGAGGAAAAAAATGAATTTAATCCATTTTGGAATAAGGCTGTAACATAACAAAATGTGGAAAAAGTGATGCGCTGTGAATACTTTCCGGATGCACTGTGTCTTGTGCTTTCATGTTGAGGTAGAGAAAACAGTTTGTGTCAGCTGCAATGTGCAATTAGCTTGGATATGATCCCGTTTAGCTGGTCTTAATACATATACATTTGCAGTAGCAAGACTAACTTTCAGGTTTAGCACAATTACAGTGTGCCTCAAAGCTGCAGGCTAGTAGCAGACCAAGAATAAGACTAAGTGCAGTTGTGGTGTGAGTCAGAGAAGGGGAACAAAATGGCATAATAACTTTGACCACCTCATAAGCAGGTTTAATAGACACAATATGGTGGGTAATGTTACAAAATGTATTCCCCACACATCAGACAGTCTGTTACAGACATGAAAAAGGACTTTGCTTTTTTTTTTTTTTTTTTTTTTTATATGGAAACCCATATTTTGTATTTATATTTGGACTAGAGCATAGCATGATACTAAATCTAATATATTTAAGTAAATGTCACAGGAAAAAAAAAACAAGTGATGTATGGAAATATTTATTTTGTGTAATATAAAAAAAAGAAAAATATGGTTCAAAATACATTTAACCATTAATCTCCAGCAGTGCCTGAGGTGAAAACAAGTAACCACAAGTAAGCACCATTTGTGTCAGGCTTTGCAGATTTTACATTGATTTCTTAATTAAGCTTGGTAGTTGGGGGTTGCCTTCAAGGTATGAGCATAAGATGCCAGTATTCAATCATTTACTGCTGGCATGTCCCCAGTTAAGAAATCGCTCTGCCACCTGTTTGGAGAGAGTGCATTAAAAGATGCTCCCACTTTCTTCCATGCTGCATATCTTGGTAATGTCATGGAAATATTATTGCATGTGTCCCACAGATCTGATATGAGATCTCTCACAGTATGTATCATATAGATCTTCTGCTTCTACTGCGATGTTTGTACTACAATGAAACATTATTTACGAATACTGTCCAGTCTCTGACTAGGTACAGTATTTCCTATGCTTTGGTGACAGCTGCATTAATTTGAAGAATTAACACTAGGATCCCTGGAGTCTTTGGAAAAAAATCATAATGCCGGGCCATCTTAAACTTCTTTGCACCTCTTCATCAGTGTCTTGGTTTTGCAAATGGGTCAATGAGCACAAGCAGCCTGCTATCCCATCCCTACCACCGACGCAGCTGAAGTTATCCCAGCTCAAATCTTATTATTTCACAAGGGTGTGAGGTGCCTGGAATTGTATCAGGTCAGGTTGGGAAGCATGCACTGGTACAGGGTAAATACAATGGGATGCAAAAGTTTGGGCAACCTTGTTAATAGTCATTATTTTCCTGTATAAATCGTTGGTTGTTACGATAAAAAATGTCAGTTAAATATATCATATAGGAGACACACACAGTGATATTTGAGAAGTGAAATGAAGTTTATTGGATTTACAGAAAGTGTGCAATAATTGTTCAAACAAAATCAGGCGGGTGCATAAATTTGGGCACCATTTCATTTTATTGATTCCAAAACTTTTAGAACTAATTATTGGAACTCAAATTGGCTTGGTAAGCTCAGTGACCCCTGACCTACATACACAGGTGAATCCTATAATGAGAAAGAGTATTTAAGGGGGTCAATTGTAAGTTTCCCTCCTCCTTTAATTTTCTCTGAAGAGTAGCAACATGGGGGGTCACAAAACAACTCTCAAATGACCTGAAGACAAAAATTGTTCACCATCATGGTTTAGGGGAAGGATACAGAAAGCTGTCCCAGAGATTTAAGCTGTCTGTTTCCACAGTTAGGAACATATTGAGGAAATGGAAGACCACAGGCTCAGTTCAAGTTAAGGCTCGAAGTGGCAGACCAAGAAAGATTTCGGATAGACAGAAGCGACGAATGGTGAGAACAGTCAGAGTCAACCCACAGACCAGCACCAAAGACCTGCAACATCATCTTGCAGCAGATGGAGTCACTGTGCATCGTTCAACCATTCAGAGCACTTTACACAAGGAGATGCTGTATGCGAGAGTGATGCAGAGGAAGCCTTTTCTCCGCCCACAGCACAAACAGAGCCGCTTGAGGTATGCTCAAGCACATTTGGACAAGCCAGCTTCATTTTGGAATAAGGTGCTGTGGACTGATGAAACTAAAATTGAGTTATTTGGGCATAACAAGGGGCGTTATGCTTGGAGGAAAAAGAACACAGCATTCCAAGAAAAACACCTGCTACCTACAGTAAAATACGGTGGTGGTTCCATCATGCTGTGGGGCTGTGTGGCCAGTGCAGGGACTGGGAATCTTGTCAAAGTTGAGGGACGCATGGATTCCACTCAGTATCAGCAGATTCTGGAGACCAATGTCCAGGAATCAGTGACAAAGCTGAAGCTGTGCCGGGGCTGGATCTTTCAACAAGACAACGACCCGAAACACTGCTCAAAATCCACTAAGGCATTCATGCAGAGGAACAAGTACAACGTTCTGGAATGGCCATCTCAGTCCACAGACCTGTATATAATTGAAAATCTGTGGTGTGAGATAAAGAGAGCTGTCCATGCTCGGAAGCCATCAAACCTGAATGAATTAGAGATGTTTTGTAAAGAGGAATGGTCCAAAATACCTTCAACCACAATCCAGACTCTCATTTGAACCTACAGGAAGCGTTTAGAGGCTGTAATTTCTGCAAAAGGCGGATCTACTAAATATTGATTTCGTTTCTTTTTTGTGGTGCCCAAATTTATGCACCTGCCTGATTTTGTTTGAACAATTATTGCACACTTTCTGTGAATCCAATAAACTTCATTTCACTTCTCAAATATCACTGTGTGTGTCTCCTATATGATATATTTAACTGACATTTTTTATCGTAACAACCAACGATTTATACAGGAAAATAATGACTATTAACAAGGTTGCCCAAACTTTTGCATCCCACTGTAATATCTTGTTATTTGGAATACATACATTTCCTATATTTTATTAAAATTTTATTTTATCTTATTTTCTTACTGTGTCTTTTATTTTTCTATTCTTCATTATGTAAAGCACTTTGAGCTACTTTTTGTATGAAAATGTGCTATAAAAATAAATGTTGTTGTTATATGTTCGGTGTCTACAACGATCTGGGTAAATGTAGGATTACAGGAAATGTGAGGCAAAAAAGTTTAACACATAGCTAAAACAAAAACTTTTTTTCATGTTATAGTAATAATTGACAAAATGCTAAAGTGTGTGAAGACTGAAGTCCAAATATTAAAAAAATATATCACAGGTTGAATCTTGCCCTGGAAACATTTTGGATAGTTGTAGTCTAGATAAATGCGCTCAACAGAAAGTTTTAAGTTATATTATTGAGTGGTTTGCACATATGGAGCTAAAGTGTATTCTCTCCACAGCTGCTTTTCACTTGTTTTCTAAAATGTTAAGTGAAAGATCCATTCCCCATTGTGCCCTTGGATCTTTGAAAGGAACGTTTTTTTAAATTGTGGAGAAGCTACCAGAGCCTTCAATACTGATCAATATTATTTCTTCTGGAATATAAATAGTTATAAATTGTGCAGGTTTAGTTTAGCAAAACTTCTAGTGTGAAAGCAGTGGAAAAAGTGTGGTGATGAGAAGTTAAAATTGAACCTTATTTGCTCAAAGGATGTAAAAACATTATCAATGAACAAGTCTCTAAATGTTTTAATCCCAGACATGTTATATTAAATACGGTGTACATTTGAAAGGGTGGAAAAAAGTGGTTATCATGTAGAAGTGCAAAAGATAAGAGCTTCTCTATCTTAAAGTGCTTCCTACATTGGTTCCAAATTCAGAGTGAATGAAAGGCAATTGAATTATAAGTGTATTGACGATATCTTGTATTTACTGGGGCACAGAGCAGGGAATATAAAGAAATATTGCAATATTTGAATTCTATTGCAGACCAGGTAAGTGTATATTCATCGACTTGTGCCAGTGTCCAGGGGCCTCGTATAAACAGTGTGTACATACAAAAATCTTTCCACGCTCACTTCGAGATATATAAAACCATGTAAAACCATGCACATTTTCACAGCAGGGTTCTGTGGTGTAGTGGGTCCACAGCGCACGACAAAAGGGTCACTTTTAAATAAATAATCACCGCGCTCGCGGCTTAGCGAGGGGCTGTGGTAGTGTGGCTGAAGCGGTTCTCGGGGCGATTTGCAGTGTGGGTGTTTCTCACCTAAGTGCACAGGTGAGAAACTGTCCACATCCATGACTGTTAATGGGGCCGCTGATTTGCCACAGCTGCCATGCCCTCTTGATATAATAGAAGCGCGAGTCGGCTAGAAAAAGAAAGAATGGACAGGAGGTTGCAGGAGGAAAAAGCAGAAAGCAGTGGGGAGAGAGAGAAAGCCGGTGCAAGAGAGCAAGCGAGTGAAGGCTCACATGCAGCTGTGCAGGCAGCCTGGGTGTTTGGCTGACACCCGGGGAATATTAGTTGTGGTCGCTTCCACAGAGTTTGTTTTTATGATGGACAGGAGTGACCGGAAAGCGGATGACTCTCCACGTAAGGCAGCGGAAGGCAGCAGGAGTCGGGACTTGGGACGTGGTGTCTCCAGCGTGACAGCCTTGGTCGTTGGGGAATCCAAAGTCGCTGTTCATGGTGCCTAACGGAGCCAGGGATCGGTAAGGCAACAGACCAGTCTGCGAGTTGAGAAAAGGTTCAGCTGCTGAGAGGGCGAATCCCCTGTTGAGAAGCCCAGACAGGAGGAGCAGGGGAGCTGCAGGTACAGAAGTCACCGGGCTTGTTTTTTAAAAGACTGGTTTTCCTGCATTGTGTTTTAACCTCGTTGTTTTTAGAAGACTTTGGATTCTAATGGATTTTAACCTCCACGTTCAGCATTTATTTTTATGGATTATTTATTTAATGACTTTTGAATGAACTGCACTTATTTTGAACACCTTGTTTTTGTTGTTTTTAAATAAAAGCACTTGACACTTTTTCCACCATCCCCTTGCTTTGTTGTTACCTCACTGCTAAGCTCTTTGGTGACATTACCGACGGTGATGGGTTCAAGGGCTCCCAGACAGAAGATGGGAGCATGCAATGAACCCGCATCGTCACAGGTGTCCCCTTGCCAGCACACCTTTCTGCTCGGTTTTGCAAAATGATGGCACCCAGCATCAAAGCAGTGCTACTGTTTCTGTGCTCTGCTTTTATTTATCAGATTCATATCTATAATGCTGGCTTTATCAAACACACCAAAATTAATTGCAAATCATTTACAATTTAATTCACTTGATTATAAACATTCTGTAACAATATAAATGGTGCAAGGAGTGGAGAAAATATTTCACCTAGTATGGCTGCTTTAGCATTCTTAGAAGACATTGCAAATGGAAGAATTAGAAGCAAGCTCATTTTTACGGATGACGATGACTAGCTTCTAAGTCGATTATGATTTCCAACAGCTATCCTCTTGGAGCTGTTTGCTAAACTTGTGCTGACTTTACAAAGGCAGACTTTGAGGAAGTGTCTACCTGCTCCTTTACAAGTTCTATCCACTCTTGGGTTTTTTAGCCACAGTAGCTTTTCAACTTGAACTTGCTAACTGAACAGGTATTTCACAATCATCACGAGCCGAGTTGAGCCAACCCAGCTGTAAAGGATGGTATTATCTGCTTGTGATTCAGATATATATCAGTTCCTTGCACTGTGGTTAAACTGGCAAACATAAAAGCGCAATTCACAGCAAAGTCCGTTTTTCCAAAGGTAATCAGAGCAGACAACTGCACCAATGCCGGACAAGCTACATCAGGCAGGGATGAATCACCAAAAGAATGAGCTGACAGTACATCAAATAAAACTGAAAAAATTAAAAAATCTATATTTTATATATATATATATATATATATAATTCACTAAGGCAAGACACCCATGAAAAACACGCCGGAAGGGGCATGGATTCACTAAGCCGCCGACAAGTAAGACACCTATGGCGCACACAGGGAGGAGCCACGCCCACCAACTCCTAGACCATTGGATACAACGACAACTCGCAGAGCCACGCCCACCAACTCGGACGCGACGACACAGAAAGAACGGCGTCATTTATATTCGTCTGTCGTACAGGCCTCATGTACCTCCGAGCCACCTTGACTGTTCATAGAGGCATGTTTCTCGCAGAGGTGAGTCGCCATATGCAGCGTGTAAAACGGTTTGCGAGGGGTATCCCATGGGATCTTTAAAACAATCCTTTACAACTGAGGTTGAAACACAATGAAGTAAGCAGTCTTTAAAAACCGTGTTTTCGGTTACGACACACGACCACGTGCGCCATAGTAAACTGTTTTACACACATACAGCAATTCGCATCCGCGACAAACATGCGTCTTCTTCACTCACGGACAATTATACGTTGCTCTCTCCAGAGTTCCATCTTTTCATTCCCTTTCTGTTGTATCCTCAAACCCTCCCTTTTTAGACAACTGTGTCTTTCCAGAAGTGTTCAACCATCAATAAATAATTATGCGGTGTTTGTTATGCCACGGGTTCACTATTGTGTTATATTTTGCTCTCTCCAGAGTTCCACCTTTTCATATACTTACTGTTGTATTCTCACACCAACCCATTTTAGACAACCGTGTCTTTCCTGAAGTGTTTAGTATTCAATAAATAATTATGCATGAGATTGAGCATGTGTCTACCCAGCACAAAGAGGCGTGGGTAAGCCGTTGAACCCCATTCGGGCTGCAAACCGTGGAATTCCCACTAAGTGCGACTCATACGCTCTCACTGGTTGCGTCCCTACCCTTTGTGAACACCCCCCTCCAACCTCGCTACTACCGTGGTCGGGTGTCTTGGTGGATTATATATAGAAAAGCAGCCAAAACCGCACAGAGCAATGAAACGTTTACGTGAGTCACAGGTGCATCTGGACTGTGTAAAGACGACAACGACTCAAGTGATAAGTTGGAGGTGGGCACATGAGCGGGCAGTACATACTGAACGAGAAATCAGCAGACTAGCATGACGGAGGGAGCTGAATGGACATCCTTCTCCTCCCGTTCCGCACTCCACGCCGTGCACCCCCATCCCTCCGTCTGGCAGGAGAAGGCGCGATTGCGGTTGGCCAGTTTTCAGTCACGGACGATTGTGTGTTGGTTCGTTCCGTGCATTGTTACAATGTTGCTTTTCTTACTGATTTATTACATTACCGATTTTTCAAATGTTAATTTTCTCCCTATGCTTAAAATCATTAAAAAAAGGGCCTGATTATGCGGCGTTTGGTACGCCGCGGGTTGGCTAGTAAATAAATAAATAACGGCAGCTCCACACAGTCACAGGTGCTTTTTCCAAAGTCACCTCACAGTAAAGCAGATAATCGGTCCATTGTGGTGCTCGGTACCGTTGCTATGCCATAAAGCAGGGGTGTCAAACTCATTTTTGTTCAGGGGCCACATACAGCCTAATTAGATGTCAAGTGGGCCGGAGCAGTACAATCATAACAATCTATACTAAAAAAAGGCAAAGCCCTCACTCACTCACTCACTCACTCACTCACT
>JANRMT010051841.1:0-11897 GCA_026402145.1 Polypterus bichir lapradei | reverse complement strand
GATTTCTTGGCTCCTTTTGTTATGGCGTTCAGATGTAAGCTAAGGAACAAAATGATAAGGCAGCCTCCTGTGTGGAAGGCATGGACCTTGAGTCCTTTGCACAAACATTTTTCTGTTTGCTAAAACAAAGCATGATTTTGTAAAGCCTACTTCTCAGACATGACTTAGTACAAGGGAACGAAGAGAACATTCAGTTTCCACATTCCCCCCTTTTTTAGCAAACAAAAAATATTTGATCAAGGGAAAGTTGAGTGGGAAAAAGTAGGAGAGGGGGATGGAGTGGAGTGGGCGGAGGAGTGTGGTGTGGTTGTGCTGATCTGAAGCATTTTTTCTTCGTGTAGCAAGTAAGCTTTTGCCATAAAAGCAGTAAAATACTTGGATACAATGTATCTTATCAAGGGAACAATACAGCAAGCACCAAACAGGAGAATGATTAAAACAACCGTAAGAGAGATGAAAACAGACTTAAGCCTTTGGCCCAGGACCCGAAAGTGGACATAAACCATTTGTCCCAAGGATTAGAAATGCCAGAATTAGTAGCTAGTTCATTAGAGAGAGCAGTCAAATCAGCTAAAGCACGGGTGATTGATCTATCAGGAGCTGTATTATTAGGGATATAAGTACAGCATGCATCACCAAACATAGCACAAACGCCTCCTTTCTCAGCCAAGAGCATATCTAAAGCCAATCGATTTTGCCAGGTCATGAGGGATGTTTTATCAAGTTGCTCATGGATACCTTCAACAGCTTCTTAGTAAAATTTAAGAATCGTTGTTGATTGTAATAGAGGTAGAGATAAAAAGGGCAAGTAGGCAAGGAAGGCCAGTAGGATCAGATATGTTAGAAAGAGGAAAAGGGACAGTGGCCAAATGTGGCCTAGCTGTAGCACATGCATAGCAATCAGATTGATTCACTTGTCTAGCCGAATATAATACCCATTGCAGCCAACGGTTCTGATCCCCATACCCAGTTTCAGTCGAAAAAGTGGAAGAAAAGGTGGAAATATTCATGACTTTTGAGGTTTGAACCAGGGGTACGAGAGAGAGGTGTGTGTGTGGGGAAATAGGAGGTGTTAGTAACAGGGTTCTCAACCTTAATTTGAAATCTCCCTAGAGGATCTATTCCAGATACATATGCCCCTAAAATATAGATTCCTGAATCATGTAAAGAAGGGTTCTTCAAAGTGATGATCAAAGGATTACAAAAGTATTCAGTACATGCATGAGGGGCATGTCCTTTTATAACAGAAAAACGATATTTCAGACCATACCTTTGGGCCTTATAGGGTTGATAACCCCAGTCATTAGTTCCAGTATTAGCAAAAACCCAGTCCCACTTTTCACAGTTACTTCCGAATCCAGAGTTTGTAATAGTTACACACACATGTTTGTCAGGTCCACTGGATTTGTCGATCAGTCTCACAGTCAATAATAGAACAGAAATCCACCTGAACTGATGTGGTGATTCCGAAAGGAAAAGTCGAGGTGACCAGAGCAGTTGACAAGGGGATGGAAAGACATAGTAGGACCACAATCAAGGGTGCCATCTTTTGCAATGTGAGATGTGAATCCAAGCAGGCAGTCCCTCAACTTTAACAGCGTGTGGTGTCGACAGCAGAACTTGAAACGGTCCTCTCCACCGAGGGTGATGCCAATGTTTCCTTCGAGTGTCTCTCACCAAAATCCAGGTTCCTAATGGAATCGGGGAGTCATCTAATGGAGGATTAGTTCTCCAGGCCTGATTCACCTGCTCATGGACTTCCTTCAAAGAAGCTCGGAGACCTGTAAGATTGGAAAGAAGATCATTGTCCACAGTGTGCAGTGTAACATTACCTATGACCATGCCGACTGGCATGGGCCGTCCGGTCAGAATTTCGAATGGCGACAGCCCTAACTGCCGATGTGTTCTTCCCCTTAATCCCATCAAGGCCAGAGGCAGAGCATCAGGCCAAGGTAAGTTTGTTTGCTCACAGATTTTAGCCAATTTAGATTTCAAAGTGCCATTGCATCTCTCTACTATGCCCCCACTTTGAGGATGGTATTTGCAATAATGATGTACATTTATCTGAAGCCAAGTAGTCAATTCATCAATCACAGAATTTACAAAATGACTACTATTATCAGTCTGCAACTTCTGTGGTATTCCCCATCTTGGAATGATTTCCTTTATCAAAGCTTTCGCCACAGTTTTTGCATCTGCATGTTTGGAAGGGAATGCTTCCACCCATCGGGAGAACACATCAACAATTACTAAACAGTATCGGTACCCCTTTGATGGTGTTAATTCAATGAAGTCCAATTGGAGGTGTTCAAATGGACCCATTGGGTTAGGTGTAACGGCGGGACTTACCTGAATACCCTTCCCTACATTAAATTTCTGACATACAGCACAGCGTTTACAGAATTGCTCTGCGTATGTAGAGAAACCTACTGCTTCCCAATGTCTCTCAACTTCTTGAACCATTGCATCCTTTCCAGCGTGATCCAGGCCATGTGCAAGTTTTGCCATACCTGGAAAAGAAGCTTTAGGAAGGAAAGGTTTATTAGTCTGCTTATGGGTCCAGATCTCGTTGACCAATGATCCTTCCTTGGACCAGGTTCGTTTTTCTTTTTCTGAAGCTGAACTCTGTAAAGAAACGACTAAATTACCGGAATCTCTGTCATCTGTCTGTTGGAATAAAGAGATTTGCGTATTATTATAAGCAGCTTGTTTTGCAAAATGATCAGCCAGTTTATTTCCTTTACTAATGGGATCTTGTTTTTCAGTATGGGCTTGGCATTTAACTATAGCCAATTTTGATGGCTTTGTTATAGCTTCTAAGAGGGATTCTATTAGTTTTTGATGCTGAATGGGCTTGCCAGTACTGGTCTTGAATCCCCTGAGTTTCCATAATGCCCCATGATCATGACAGACACCAAAAGCATATCTAGAATCAGTATAGATAGTTACAATTTTTCCCTCTGACAACTGACAAGCTCGGGTGAGAGCTATCAATTCAGCTGCCTGTGCACTTAAACTTGAAGAAATTCGGTTTGCTTCCAGCAGGTGGTCACCTTTGACCACTGCATAGCTGGTTGAAGGTGTTCCATTCTCCAATCGTAAAGAACATCCATCCACAAAAATTATCTCCCCTGTTTCTAAGGGTGTTTTCTGCAGGTCTGGTCTAGGTTTTATAACCTTAGTTATTTCGTCATGGCAATTGTGGGGCTCCCCTTGATCTTCAGTTGGAAGTAACGTAGCTGGATTTAAGGTGGAGCACCTTTCTATGGTAACGTTTGACAGAGTACAGAGTACATTTTGGTAGTGTATTGCCCTAGCAGTAGTGAGATGTGAGGTTTTAGCCTGTACTAAAATGGAATGTACGGCGTGAGGCACTTTTACCACTAGGGGGCTCATGAGCACTATATCTGTACTAGCTAGCACGGCCTCTGTTGTGGCTGCTACAGCTCTGAGACAGGTTGGAAGTCCCGCAGCCACTGGATCCAATTGTTTTTCAAAAATAGGCTAAGCCTTTGTTTTTTCTCCATGGATTTGTGTAAGAACTGCAGTCATATATCCCCCCTTTTCGTCCATGAACAGTGTGAATGGACGAGATAGTCAACAGTCCCAACGCATGCACAAACAGTAGGGCACTTTTTTTTTTTTTTTAAATCACACAGAGCCTTCTCAGCTTGATCAGTGCATGCCACCTGACCAGAAAGGGGGAGATCAGGGGTGATCGCTAAAGTTTGCAAAAGCTGTGCTCTTTCAGTGATGTTTAAAATCCATTGCCGGCAGTATCCTAGAATGCCTAATACAGACATGACCTGTTGCTTTGTAACGGGTCTAGGAAGATTTTGAATGGTGTTTATACGATCGCTAGAGAGAGAGAGCTCTTGTTTCACAAGAAATGTCATGACCTGAATATTTCACAGTTGTTTGAATTAACTGCAATTTTGCTTTAGAAACTTTGTGGCCATTTTCTGCTAAAAAGAATAACAATTGCTGAGTATCCTGTGCACAATCTGCTTCCGTAGAACTACATAACATTATATCATCCACATACTGTATCAATACACTGTCTTTTTCCGGCCAAAAGCCTTCTAAATTTTGAGCAAGAGCTTGTCCAAATACAGAAGGGGCTTCAGTATATCCCTGAGGCATAACGGTCCATGTCCAACGTCGGTTTTAAAAAGTAAAGGCAAACCAGAATTGAGAGTCGGGGTGCACAGGGACAGAAAAATAAGCATTTGCAAGGTCAATAACAGAAAAATAACGGGCGGACGGGGGTATCGTAGAAAGAATAGTGGAAGGATTAGGAACAATAGGTGCCCTAGGAAAAACTGCAGAATTAACTTGTCGAAGATCTTGAACAAACCGCCATGAACCGTCAGCCTTTTTAACAGGTAAAATAGGGGAGTTGACTGGAGAATATTCAATTGAAATGATCGCTCCACGTTTCACGAGATCAGAATGCACGGCGGAGATGCCAGCCTCTGCATCGGGAGACAGAGGATACTGGGCGCGATGCGGGCGGAAGGACGATTTTGGATAAATCACCAGTGGCTCACAGTGCGCTATCCTTCCATAATCATTTTTCCCCTGGGACCACAGTGCATCGGGAAGTGAGGAAAGCCAAGAGGGATATGAAGTCTGAAATGAAAATGCGGAAAGGGTGGGACGGCATAACGAACGGACAACCGGCAGATCATCTTGGAGTAAAACCTTTGTTATCAAATGATCCGAAGTATCAAAAATACCCGGAGCAACGTGCAGCCAGTCCGTCCTATCGAAACATTGTCCCACCCATTCCCCAACTCCAACTCAGTGAACGGTGCTAGAATTGGCTAAAGAAAACATGGGGAACTGAATCTCCTAAATAGAAAACGCTTTGTGAATATGTGAAGTGCACTGACAGCAGCAGCTGTGTTTGCATGAGAAAACAAATGCAAGGATATGAAGGGTCTCTGGGCTCGTACCTGAAGAGAGAAAAGATTCTAACCAAGGTGTGTCCACTTCAGCAGGGAAGTACTGGGCAGTGCAGTGGAGGGTGTTGGGGACTTGCAAGTGGGGAAAAAAGACATGAAGGAAAAGAGTGTAGGGCTTTAAGGAGAATGGTGTGTGAGGAGATGTTCAGGGTCCATGCTGCAAAAGAGGGCTTAGTGTGGGGGAAGGTGTGGCACAGGAGTTTAGGAATAGAACAGTAAAACCCTCGTTCAGTTAGAGAAATAGAGAGGGAGAGCTTTGTCATCAGATCCCTTCCTAACAGATTAACAGGGCAGAGCTGATTTAATAAAAAACGGTGCATCAAAGTGGAACCACTGGAAATGAAGCAAAACATGAGGTTGTCCAGAAGCAATAAGAACAGTCACTTTATCGTTCGAGGCAGGGACCTCCTTCAGCGAAAGGGTGGAACGCGTAGCTCCAGTATCAACAAGAAAAGCAGTTTCAGTGCCATTCACCAACAAAGTCAATAAAGGATCTGTGTCCGCATGGCAAGTGAGCAAAGGCAACTGAAGAGAGTGGCTGAGGGTCCCTGCGAATTCCTAGGACCAAGAAATATCCTCAGGTGCAGGTAAAGGAGGCGGGGGAGGAAGCTGATGTGGGCAATTGCGTCGGATGTGTCCTGTCTCACCGCACCTGTAACAAACATAAGGTGTCGGTGCTTGATCTAAGGGGAGAGGCGGCTGAGCCGACGAAGAATTCGGATTAGGAAGTAAAAATCTGCGACCTCTCCCCCGGCCTCGGAAAAATCCACGTCCTCCACGTCCTCGGCCCCTGCCTGAGGCGGCTCCACCTGCATAATAATTCATTTGTGCCGCGATTAACTTAGTCTGAGCATCTGACTCTTTTTGCTTAGTTTGTCGTTCAGCATGTTCCTCATGTCTTTAAACTTCATCAAAAGTGGCACTTTCCCATCCAAATACAGGACGTGCGTACTTTATTTTGGATATCACTTCTGAGTCCTGACACAAAAGGAGGAACTGCTGCCTTGGCACGGTCATCTGGGCTTCCTAAACCAGAATGGTTTGTCATCAACTCCTGAATGCGGTGTGCCCATTCATCTACTGTCTCATCTTTCTTTTGTTTTGCAGCTGAAATAAGGGACCAGTCGGTGCCCTTTTTATATTTTGCAGCTATTGCAGTTTTCACGTGTTCCCATTGGGCAAGGAAAGGACCCTCATTATTCTGTCCACGAGGCAATGCCTCATTCCACTGCCACTGTACTCCATTTTGCTGCCCATGATTGACAGTAGCCCACGTAGTGCCCAACTTTCTGCGTAGCACTTGGGTCCACTCGGCTGCACTGGGTTTGTACATATTATCTAGCTCCTGCACCTGCTCCACAAACTTTGACCCACCGATTACCTTAGGATCAGGCAATTCGGACACTACATCTTTCAGCTCTTGAATATCCCAGTTACGATGTATCATTACAGTAGTGGGGTTATCATTTCCTGGAGGTTGTGTGGGATCGTGTCGGGGGTTAGGGACCTCAATTAAAGGGCATGAAAATGTGGGTGCTAAAGGTTTAGGGGACCTAAATGGGGTAAGGTTTTCAGGGGACTTATCTCTGAGGGTCTTACTTCTAGTACGTTGTGAAATGAAAGGCTTTTTGTGTGAGTTAGAAGAGCCTCCCATAGCCCCTAACAAGTGGCCGTCAGTCTCATCATCAGGATCTGTAAGTGAGGAGGGGTTGCACTGATTTTGTTCATCAAAGAAATCATCAGTAGCTGGGGCATCGGTAATCACAGGAGACATTGGGGCAATGATTACATGTGGCGGTGGAAGTGGTTGTGGGTGACGCCTGCACTTTTTGTAAGGCCATAAGCAGCTCTTCTTTTTCCTTTCTATTCTTAAGTTCAGCAACTAAAAGCTCATTACGTTTCTGTGCTGCTTCCAATGTACGGTCTTTAATAACCAATTCCCACCTGTCATACATATCCATCCGATACGGACCTCCATTACAACAACCCTGTGTATTTCTGCACAGTATTTTTCTAATTTCTTGTATCTCACTCATATCTCCAGTTCCTTCCACTGGCCATCTGCCTCCACTGTCTTTATTCCACTTCCTACATGCCTTTTTAAAATCTAATCCTGTCTTCTTTTCAATGAGCCTTCTAGGGGACCCGCCTTTCAATCCCGACAGCGCACTAGGAGCCTGGCGATCCTCCGAAAATAATCCTTCTATTGTTAGGTTTTTAGGACTCTTGGGGGACTGTTTGACTGGCTTGCTAATTGTTTTTTCCCATAGTGAGTGGCAGGATCTCAGCAGAAAGTGACTCAGCCCTCGATAAACCCCGTTCCACCCGCCGTCCGCTCCTATTCCCGGATTACAGCTTCAGGTGACTTCGTGTCCGTTATTTCGCATCAGCAGAATCCTACATCAATACGCCCCGTGGAGTCCGGGATATGGAGGTTTTTACCCCGATCCCTTCATCAGACGGTTTGTATGCGTCAATCTGCCAGGGTATAGTCTCCGTCACCTTAGCAACCCGTTGAAACAAGAGTATGACCAGACAGCGGATGAAAAACTCGACCTCCCGTTTATTAGACACACATTCTCTAAATACGCCCTTTCACCCCCGTTCCTCAAATTATTATAGGAGCGTGCCACTCGCCCCTTTTCTAATCCTTTCCACAAGGGTGACTAGCTAACATTCACACTGTGCCGTTTTCCGTAGGGTCCCAAAGCCACTTTCCGTGAGCCCCTAGAACCCTCCTATGTATTTTCCATACAGTATGCTTTCTTTTATTTTTCCTTTCGTATTATTTCCAGCACACCAGTCAAACTCAACTAAAAGGAATCCCCCGATATACTCACCGCGACGCCGTCCACCTGCCTGGAAATGCCCGTCAAGTCGTGCCTCGTCTCGGCTAGGAGGAGGTCAGGGACTCCCCACGCAGGAAACGCCCAAGGCAGGCCAATCCTACAGTTACCGAAGCTGGACCCGACCCGGCCGGAATCGGCTCCACCACGGTCCTCTGGACGATCCTGCACGAGGAGCCGTCTGCCGTCTCCTGCCCCACGTTTGGGCGCCAAAACTGTGGACGAAGTTTTCAGACCAGACAGCAGGTGAAACAATAAAGCACTTTATTATTTATTAGTTAGGTGCACAGTGAGAACAGTTTCAGAAAAGCAGACAATCAATACATAAAAGTGTCAGGGCTCTTCTGAACCCCGTCTGTTGGGTGGGGTCCAGTTTTATACCCCTAGAATGCGTGAGTTACTATCATTATAAAATGCAACAGTCAACAAATTTATTATACACAATCCTTGTGCCCCTTACAAAACCTGATTTCTTGGCTCCTTTTGTTATGGCGTTCAGATGTAAGCTAAGGAACAAAATGATAAGGCAGCCTCCTGTGTGGAAGGCATGGACCTTGAGTCCTTTGCACAAACATTTTTCTGTTTGCTAAAACAAAGCATGATTTTGTAAAGCCTACTTCTCAGACATGACTTAGTACAAGGGAACGAAGAGAACATTCAGTTTCCACATTCCCCCCTTTTTTAGCAAACAAAAAATATTTGATCAAGGGAAAGTTGAGTGGGAAAAAGTAGGAGAGGGGGATGGAGTGGAGTGGGCGGAGGAGTGTGGTGTGGTTGTGCTGATCTGAAGCATTTTTTCTTCGTGTAGCAAGTAAGCTTTTGCCATAAAAGCAGTAAAATACTTGGATACAATGTATCTTATCAAGGGAACAATACAGCAAGCACCAAACAGGAGAATGATTAAAACAACCGTAAGAGAGATGAAAACAGACTTAAGCCTTTGGCCCAGGACCCGAAAGTGGACATAAACCATTTGTCCCAAGGATTAGAAATGCCAGAATTAGTAGCTAGTTCATTAGAGAGAGCAGTCAAATCAGCTAAAGCACGGGTGATTGATCTATCAGGAGCTGTATTATTAGGGATATAAGTACAGCATGCATCACCAAACATAGCACAAACGCCTCCTTTCTCAGCCAAGAGCATATCTAAAGCCAATCGATTTTGCCAGGTCATGAGGGATGTTTTATCAAGTTGCTCATGGATACCTTCAACAGCTTCTTAGTAAAATTTAAGAATCGTTGTTGATTGTAATAGAGGTAGAGATAAAAAGGGCAAGTAGGCAAGGAAGGCCAGTAGGATCAGATATGTTAGAAAGAGGAAAAGGGACAGTGGCCAAATGTGGCCTAGCTGTAGCACATGCATAGCAATCAGATTGATTCACTTGTCTAGCCGAATATAATACCCATTGCAGCCAACGGTTCTGATCCCCATACCCAGTTTCAGTCGAAAAAGTGGAAGAAAAGGTGGAAATATTCATGACTTTTGAGGTTTGAACCAGGGGTACGAGAGAGAGGTGTGTGTGTGGGGAAATAGGAGGTGTTAGTAACAGGGTTCTCAACCTTAATTTGAAATCTCCCTAGAGGATCTATTCCAGATACATATGCCCCTAAAATATAGATTCCTGAATCATGTAAAGAAGGGTTCTTCAAAGTGATGATCAAAGGATTACAAAAGTATTCAGTACATGCATGAGGGGCATGTCCTTTTATAACAGAAAAACGATATTTCAGACCATACCTTTGGGCCTTATAGGGTTGATAACCCCAGTCATTAGTTCCAGTATTAGCAAAAACCCAGTCCCACTTTTCACAGTTACTTCCGAATCCAGAGTTTGTAATAGTTACACACACATGTTTGTCAGGTCCACTGGATTTGTCGATCAGTCTCACAGTCAATAATAGAACAGAAATCCACCTGAACTGATGTGGTGATTCCGAAAGGAAAAGTCGAGGTGACCAGAGCAGTTGACAAGGGGATGGAAAGACATAGTAGGACCACAATCAAGGGTGCCATCTTTTGCAATGTGAGATGTGAATCCAAGCAGGCAGTCCCTCAACTTTAACAGCGTGTGGTGTCGACAGCAGAACTTGAAACGGTCCTCTCCACCGAGGGTGATGCCAATGTTTCCTTCGAGTGTCTCTCACCAAAATCCAGGTTCCTAATGGAATCGGGGAGTCATCTAATGGAGGATTAGTTCTCCAGGCCTGATTCACCTGCTCATGGACTTCCTTCAAAGAAGCTCGGAGACCTGTAAGATTGGAAAGAAGATCATTGTCCACAGTGTGCAGTGTAACATTACCTATGACCATGCCGACTGGCATGGGCCGTCCGGTCAGAATTTCGAATGGCGACAGCCCTAACTGCCGATGTGTTCTTCCCCTTAATCCCATCAAGGCCAGAGGCAGAGCATCAGGCCAAGGTAAGTTTGTTTGCTCACAGATTTTAGCCAATTTAGATTTCAAAGTGCCATTGCATCTCTCTACTATGCCCCCACTTTGAGGATGGTATTTGCAATAATGATGTACATTTATCTGAAGCCAAGTAGTCAATTCATCAATCACAGAATTTACAAAATGACTACTATTATCAGTCTGCAACTTCTGTGGTATTCCCCATCTTGGAATGATTTCCTTTATCAAAGCTTTCGCCACAGTTTTTGCATCTGCATGTTTGGAAGGGAATGCTTCCACCCATCGGGAGAACACATCAACAATTACTAAACAGTATCGGTACCCCTTTGATGGTGTTAATTCAATGAAGTCCAATTGGAGGTGTTCAAATGGACCCATTGGGTTAGGTGTAACGGCGGGACTTACCTGAATACCCTTCCCTACATTAAATTTCTGACATACAGCACAGCGTTTACAGAATTGCTCTGCGTATGTAGAGAAACCTACTGCTTCCCAATGTCTCTCAACTTCTTGAACCATTGCATCCTTTCCAGCGTGATCCAGGCCATGTGCAAGTTTTGCCATACCTGGAAAAGAAGCTTTAGGAAGGAAAGGTTTATTAGTCTGCTTATGGGTCCAGATCTCGTTGACCAATGATCCTTCCTTGGACCAGGTTCGTTTTTCTTTTTCTGAAGCTGAACTCTGTAAAGAAACGACTAAATTACCGGAATCTCTGTCATCTGTCTGTTGGAATAAAGAGATTTGCGTATTATTATAAGCAGCTTGTTTTGCAAAATGATCAGCCAGTTTATTTCCTTTACTAATGGGATCTTGTTTTTCAGTATGGGCTTGGCATTTAACTATAGCCAATTTTGATGGCTTTGTTATAGCTTCTAAGAGGGATTCTATTAGTTTTTGATGCTGAATGGGCTTGCCAGTACTGGTCTTGAATCCCCTGAGTTTCCATAATGCCCCATGATCATGACAGACACCAAAAGCATATCTAGAATCAGTATAGATAGTTACAATTTTTCCCTCTGACAACTGACAAGCTCGGGTGAGAGCTATCAATTCAGCTGCCTGTGCACTTAAACTTGAAGAAATTCGGTTTGCTTCCAGCAGGTGGTCACCTTTGACCACTGCATAGCTGGTTGAAGGTGTTCCATTCTCCAATCGTAAAGAACATCCATCCACAAAAATTATCTCCCCTGTTTCTAAGGGTGTTTTCTGCAGGTCTGGTCTAGGTTTTATAACCTTAGTTATTTCGTCATGGCAATTGTGGGGCTCCCCTTGATCTTCAGTTGGAAGTAACGTAGCTGGATTTAAGGTGGAGCACCTTTCTATGGTAACGTTTGACAGAGTACAGAGTACATTTTGGTAGTGTATTGCCCTAGCAGTAGTGAGATGTGAGGTTTTAGCCTGTACTAAAATGGAATGTACGGCGTGAGGCACTTTTACCACTAGGGGGCTCATGAGCACTATATCTGTACTAGCTAGCACGGCCTCTGTTGTGGCTGCTACAGCTCTGAGACAGGTTGGAAGTCCCGCAGCCACTGGATCCAATTGTTTTTCAAAAATAGGCTAAGCCTTTGTTTTTTCTCCATGGATTTGTGTAAGAACTGCAGTCATATATCCCCCCTTTTCGTCCATGAACAGTGTGAATGGACGAGATAGTCAACAGTCCCAACGCATGC
>JANRMT010051840.1:0-20604 GCA_026402145.1 Polypterus bichir lapradei | reverse complement strand
TTACACCTTTTTTCCTTTTATCCCAAACCAAAGCCTTTCTCTCTTAAAACTGCAGAGGACACAAAACTAATTTTCTTTAATTGCTGGGAAGGCACATTACCAGAGGCAGAAATTTGGACTTTCACATAGAAAATGTAATTTCTATACCACAGCCGTCGTGTAGCGCCTTTCAAAAGGGATCAACTACCGAGAGATGATCCATATACATTTTAGCTGCTGTTAGTACTACTTACCTCTTCTGTTATACCGTCTTTAAAATGTAGTTTACCCGCAACCACTCCAGTAGTGCTCAATGTACCTTTACTTCTTAAAACGTTAATGTTTTACTGTTTAATAACTTATAGACTACATTTTATTATTTTTCCTTTGCACTCAGTGATCAAAGCTATACACACACATATAGACACATATAGACATATTTATATATACCTGTGTGTATGTTTGTATGTATGTGTATACACACACACACATACACACAAATTATATATATGTGTGTGTCTGTGTATGTATGTATGTATATGTGTGTGTATATATGATGTAGATAGGTATGCATATATATATGTGTATATGTAGATATGTATATAGATATGTATTTTTCTATATATATATATATATATATATATATATATATATATATATACAACAATTACATTAACAATCATGTTACGTTATTTTTAAAATTTTTCCTTTTCTTTTTCATACCTTTTTTAACACACTACTTCTCCACTGCGAAGCGCGGGTATTCTGCTAGTATATATATATAACTTGAAAAATCAAGATAACAACAAAAAACACAAGTAACTACAACAAAAAGGCAAATGAGATAGGACTGCTATCAAAAATGAGGTATTTGATTAATGATGGAGTTATTAATATATTGGTTAATCTCAGCATTCGAATTTGAAATAATACAAAATAATCAGGCTTTTAGTTTAAAAAAAAAAAAAACTCCTTAGCTTTACAATAGATCCACTAGGACCCATTTTACAAGCATTAATAAAAAACATATTAAACTGTCCAATTTTATGTTATATTAACTTTGTCAATTTTAAATTCTTGATGTTAAGTGCTTTATACTGGGAATTGTGCTATTGTGCTATTATCAGATTGTGCTAAATAAAATGTATTTATTTGTTGGCAATTTTTCAGTTTTTCTAAGGCAACCTACTAGATGTCTTAATCAGTTTGTTACCACGTATAGTAAACAAGCATTAATAATCCATCAACAATTTATTGCAAAAGGTTCTGTATAACACGTAAATGAATTCACACAGAACATCTTCTAAAAATACTGTTTCAGACATAGGAGGCAAAGAGAAGAAATGGGAGAATACCTTTATAGGTGGCATTCAGGATAACTCGCACGTGACTCTTCCTGGTGCTCCATTCCAATAACATGAGGGTGGCTGGATGTTTATCAGGCTATCTGCACCAACTTAAGAATGTGGAATGAGCCCAGAACCATTTTAGTTAAGATGTGCTTATGTTTGTACCTTTTTAAAACCAGGATTTTTCTGAGTAGTATTGTCAGTACATTTCTAATCAGAACTTAAGTGGAAATTATTTATTTTTAAAAAAGGCAACTTTCCAATAGCATCAGTTCCCCTGTGCTGTTGCTTGCTCCACAAACTGTCTTTCAGATTGAATCAACTGTGCCATCAACATTGGATTTAAAAAAATCATCTTACAGAGTCAGCCTTAATGCTTATTAAATATGATTTATTTGCAATTTAATTAGAGAAGAAAATACCTAAAAATAACTTTATAAATCTGTCCTTTTTTTTTTCTTTTAATGTATATAGCATGTTATTGCTTCTCAGTTTGGACAACCGCTGATAAGTAATTTTCCTTTGGATCCACAAGATGGCAGTTAAAGAGTTACAAGTTGCCAGCTGTGGCATGAATATTTGAGCAGAGGGTGAAAATGCAACTCTGACCAAAATAAAACTAACAAGTGTACTTAACAGGTTAGTCTATGGTATTTAGCTAGCATATACTCTGCAACATTATTTACTTAAGCACACTCATGATTCTCGATGAACAATAGTGGTAATTTATCTGTTCTGTCTAAAGAAACACTTTGACTCTAACTTTAGTTCCAACGCTAGTTGCTAGCATGAATTTATCAAGTTAAACTGCTTCACAACGCCTAGAGAACTATTGTCAGACAGCTAAATAAGAGTACTTGGGTTGCTTGGGCATTGCTGGCTTGTGGTATACTTCCATTAATCTTCCTCTTCAGATGATCATGCATTGAGCTAGTTATTCTGTAGAATATCACACAGTGATCCAACAAACGTTCTCAAATGTTTTTAGTGAAATACAGTACTACCACACAGAGGAGAGTTCTGCCTGGTGTTTTGGGAAACCTTCTTTCACTAAATGCAGTGTAGCTTAGCCTACTCAAAAATAGTACAGAGAGTTGTAGCATGGTGTCGTGCAGTGTGGCGGAGGGGCAGTGGACACCTAGTCAAATAAGAACATACAATCTCACTAAATTGTTTTGTCAATTATATCAATTCATTGCGGCAGCCTTAATTAAACATGTATATGTCATTACTGTATAAATGTATTTTTTTTTCATTTCCTTCTTGTCTGTTGATTTTGGTTTGATGCATCCAGCCATCCAGTTTGAGAAATAGCTTTCAGCCAGTACAGGTTCATAGTTTTCTGTTTTCTGAATTTTTCTTTTGTATACAGGCAGTCCCTGAGTTACATACGAGATAGGGACTGTAGGTTTGTACTTAAGTTGAATTTGTATGTAAGTCGGAACAGGTACATTATTTTAATAAATGCTATTGTTGACTGACAGTAACCAAGTGCTCTGCCAATGAATGATGGAGATTCACCTCTCTCTGACCGTTTTATTATTTCTACTTTATTTTCAATGGCGATGGTTTTTCTCTTCTTTACTGTATCACCAGCACTTGCATCAGATTGTGTTTCAGAGACATTCTTGAAGGGTGAAGACAAAAGGTTAAGATGAGCTCTTCTGCACAGCACTGTACACACTATCACAGCAGAAAGGCATCCGTCGTCAACACGTCTGATGTACTGACAAGAGACAACTTCCTGCTGTGTGCGTAACAGTACAAGCAGGCTTGCTATTGATTGGGGGTGCCGAGGGGCGGTTTACCCCCCGCCCACCACACAGTCACCTCCACTACAGTATGCTGCTTGCAGCGTCCGCCCACCGAAAACGAACACGGTGTGTCCAAAGGTGGGTAGTTAATCACCCACCCCCGCCAAACAGGTCACTGCTTGCAGCATCACCAGCTGCCCTCCAAGAACGAACGGGGCAGCCATGTGTGGTGGGCGGGCAGTGAAACGCCCCCCTCCGCTCTATCCAACCTGTGTCCAGTCAGGAGCGGTAGCTGCGGCAGCATAGTGGCCGGGCAGCAAACCGCCACATCAAGCCTCCATCCTGCACACGAGCGATAGCTATGGCCCTGGTGACTATGGACCACAGGTCACCGCTTGCCTCCAGGAGCCACCCGAGGGACACTACACTACACGATACAGCGAAATCGCCCCCCTCCAGCCTCCTTCCAGCCACCGCTTACAGCATCCTCAGGCTGAAGATGATGGAGCGTCAGTTACTGAGGCGCATGCGTCGCAGCTGCTGCCCCATTCTTAAGTCGTAGGTCGGATGTCTGTAACTTGGGGACTACCTGTACTACTGTTTTTCTTCTGTTTACATGGCATCCTCTAAAGCTAAAATTGACTGACTCTTGTTTTGTAAAATGTAGTTCATTTCTATAAATGAATTTTTATCACAAAGGAGTATAAACATAGACCCAAAACCTGAAACCACAGCCATAAACCTGTGGCTTAAGTATGTTTGTAGTCTACTAGTGTACTAAAAACCAAATGTGAAGTTGTTTATAAGAAACTTGGCCAAAATCCCTCTTCCACTGGAAGTGGCTTGGTTCAGCTATGCAGAAACATGGGGTGCTTAAATTGTAAATGCACATGGTTGCCTGCAGTGCTACCACCTTTGCAAACCTGGTGCTCCAAGTATGCTTTCTGGTAGCCCAGCTTTATACATGGTGAGAAGGGTTACCTGCAACTTTTGTATAGCAAAGTTTAAATGTACACGAATGGATAGAACTCCTCTACCACAATATAAATACAGCTGATATACTAAAAGAGAATATTTTAGCAAATAGGTGATTTTTAAAGGATTATATCATGTTAATGTGGGGTCTTTTTTCATGTCCATAAAAACATTTTATCCCAAAGAACCAAAATACTCCATTAATATTGTCTTCTCAAATTTTGTTTGCAGACCTAATTTAGACCCCACCAATTGGTTTCACTGTCATTTTTACTTTCAGGGTTATTCTGAGGTTCAGTATGTCCTTTACAGTATCATACACCTTTAATTGACCACAGCCAGTTAACTGTGAGAACAGCTGCATTAACATTTATCACTCTTGGACTATTGAGGTTAAGGTTTAGGCCTTACAAAACATATTCACACTGTACAGTTTTTTGGGCAAATAGTAGGGAGTATTTTCTCAACCTTCAACATATCGTTTAGGATCCCAGAGTACATATTGGTTATTGGTGAGCATTTTATATTTTACATGATTCTTCTCATGCCTTTTCTGTGACTACATAAGGCAAGGTCTTTTTGTAATGTTTCATAGCTTTCTGATTTCCTAATGTTTATGTCCATTTCCTAAGGCAGAACACTTTGAAAACTTGTAACAGGAGCATTGGTGAAACATTCAAGTCATTATATGTGATCAAGAAGCTGATGATTGATTATTTTAGGTCATTTTCTCACCTGTACTAAGTCATGTCAGTTGAAAAGAGTTACCTGATGCCTCAGTGTACATTTTTGTTTCCAGGTTATAAATTTCATGAAATGACTCTGCAGTACATCAGCATTATTTACTAAGCAGCAGTTTCAAATTCTTCTCATTTCTTTTTCAATTAAAAATGTTGGCTGTTGCACTTAAATGGGACACTTTGAATTTGGGCAGCAAGCTTGTTTTAATTTAAAGGACAAAATAAAAAATTCTGAATTCATTAAAGTAGCGTTTTCTGCCCTTTGTTATAACTTACAGGAAGACTTCACCGATTCCTTTTTCTCAGTTTATTACTCCACCTCTTTTAATGTAAAGGCTAATATTCCAATCATCTCTCAGTCTCTTGTAAAACAAGCCTTGACTTGCTTTGTTTACAGTACACTACAGAAAGTTAGCGGCAAAGATAAAAGATGTGTGCTAGCTCAATTACCGTAATACCTTGCATAAAATAGCACTACAAATAAATTGCATAAAGCTTATAAAAGCAGGGGCTGAAGAGATCACTTTTGTGGTCTGCCAATTTACTGATCACCAATCATGTCTCTTTTAGTGAAAAATCGGCCCATCAGTCAGAGCACCTCTGCTGACTGGTACAGTAAACAGTCTAATATTTCCGTAGGATTGAAAACAAAGGATTGCTTTTGTATGTGATTTCTGGATGTTCTGTGCAAAAAAAAAAAAAAAAAAAAGTTCTTCCCGTATCTGAAAAGTTATGTTTTACTTTTGTCAAAATGCTGCTTGTAATTATGCCTTTTAGATGTAACTGTTATTGAAGCAGTAATGGAATCATTCTCCTTTTTTTTTTATTTTTTTATTTATTTTTTATTTTTTTTTTGCCATACTTGCCTGTACAGAAACTTGCTAGTTTTCAGACCTTTTTCCCTTTTTAAAATTGAATGTAACTACTTTATTTACTCAAGTGTTACTATTTGGTGCCTGGAAGTAAAGTGAAGTGCATTTCTTAACATAAGAGATGCCCACTGTAACTTGTAATCAGATTTGAACAATTTATCTGTCTATTTTCAGAACATTTTTCCTTTGATTCCTCTAGTGCCCATCAGGATTGCAGGATTGGGATTTAAAACATTCTACAGAAACATTAATATACATGCCTGTACTGTAAAACATTCATACAGTATATTTTCCAATACAGTCATGTGTCAACTTATTAGGCCAATTTGATATACTGCCATGTCAGTCACATAGTGTACCATACATAGAAATTGAGGCTTAGTGGGTCACCAGTACACATAATAATAGAAATGATGTTTTATTTATATTGTGCCTTTTCCATAGTCAAGGTGCTTAAAAGTACAGTGCAATACTTATCTGATAGTAGCAGACATGCGAAAGGTGAGACGGGTGGGGTGGGTTGGGGCAGATGAACAATAATAGCAAAGCAGCAAAAACTCCAGAAAAAGCATAGTAGGAAATAGTACGAGATGCACATTAAAGATATCTACCATAATTTTGGAGGTTCTAGCATATAAGTACATGCATATAGCGCTGGGTATTATAGGCATGATCGCACCAATCCAGGTGCCTGCAAACATCAGATCACTTCTCAGTCATTCCAAGTCGAAGCATGTACAGAAGGAATCAACCGCAATCTAGCATATAAATTATAATCAAGGAGGCAGAATATCCCCAGCTCCTTGATCTCTAAGGTGCAGAGAAATAATTTTTGTATATCAAGCATCAGGCAAGAGCAGGCAATCAAAGTAAAGTCTTGTTCAATGAACCACATAAAGATTCAGTTGTCCCCAAGGTAGCGAGCCCAGTCAAGGCTAAGTCCATAAAAATAAATCCAAAATCAATGCTATTCAATCCAGTTGCATCCATAAACTATACATACAAATTTTAATTATAAGTGTTGTTAAGATGGAGGAGTTGCAGTAAGATGTATGCACCAGCATCCCCTCACCTGTTACCAGTATAGAGAAGCACAAACTGATCTTTTAATCATGGTGCCTGTGTAGGGGAAGTTAGTTTTGGCTGAATGCGTAAGAATCGGCCAAACAAAGCAGGGCCAATTAAAACAAATCTTAAAGGTCTCTCCAAGAGTCAGAAAACATATGAGACCTTATGGAATGTTATAATAACAAATGTATTACTATTTACAAGGTGTTTTTTTCTTCTTCATGTAAAATAAAATACGAACAATCTGTGCAGATCACAAACAAAAAAGACATACAACCTTTTACTTCCTATTGCTTGTTTTTGCCCATTTCTTGGTTGCAGCATAAGTACAGGAAGGAACACCGGTGACAGTTCCATCACCACTTCTGTCACTGTTTTTATGCACTGTTTTGAGCGTATCATTCTATGACTGGCGGTATTTGCCTTAGATTTTTATTTTTGTTGAAAATGTAGATTTTATGCAATAATCATATTGCCTCATAGCTGCATGATGCCTAAAGCACTTTTTTAAGTGTTTATTTCCCTATCTCTTTCATTTCCAAAAGTAACTACCAAGTGGTGTACAGCTTCTTATGAGAACCCAGTACGAATAGTGCATTGGGTTACTGTAAGGTTCATTATCATTGGTATTTTTTTAAAAGAAGGTTATTTATTTATTTATTTATTTATTTATTGCTTGCATTTTTGCAGAAGGAGGTCCACCAAGGATGTTGTTTCCACGAAAGAACTACATTTCCATTTATAAAGTATTTGTAATATTTTGATACAAGGCCAAATTTTATTTATAGCTTACAGTGTTTGTTTTTGAGTGGGTTGAATGCCATGAGTGTGGGTGGGTGTGTGATTCTTTGTTTGGGCAGTGATCTTGTCAAAGTTAGTCCTTTTTGGAGCTCCTGGCATACAAAGCTATTCTGCAGCTCTATTGCATGGTGCTTTTTGGAAGGCTGTTACATAAGGTTTAAGGTGTCTAAGGATATACTGCACATGCACATACTTCTGCCCCATGGGAATATGTGGTTTTATTATTTAGTTGTAAGACTCTCATTATCAAGAGTCAGAACACTGGTAACATCTAAATCCCTTCAGAACCAAAACACACTATATTGTAATTTTTTTCCTTTGTTTTTGTTTATTTATTTTTTTAAGAAGTGGTAGGAATAAGTCTCTGTACGAAACAACAGTTTTATAGACACATAACCTTGTAAATAAGTTTATTTATGCTGTGATCAAAGGTGGAATTCGATGATGAAAAAATTTTAGTTTCACAGCTGCTGTCTTAATTTCATATTGCATTGCATGTGGGGCATACAGTGTTTAACTCTGCTATTTCCTGATACAGAGTTTTGGGTTCAAATCCTGCACCTTGCATTTGTCTCTTTGAAATATGTACATTCTCTCCTACACATGTTTGTATTGTTGTTTCCGGTCCTAAACAAGATTGCCGGGACTAAAGCTGATTCTGACACCAGAAAACTGGACTCCTCTAACAGGCATACTTGCTCACACCATGCTTATTCCATATACACTGTATGGCTAAAACGATGTGGACAACCCTCCAAATTATTGTTCAGGGGTTTCAGCCGCATCCATTGTTAACAAGTGCTTACAATCAAGTTCAAAGCCATGCAATTTCCTTTGGCAAACATTGGCAGTAGAATGAAGATCTCAGTGACTTTAAATGTGACACTGCCATAGGATGCAGCCTTTGCCAATATGTGAAATTTCTTCTCTATTAGATCTGCTTTGGTCAACTATTATTTTAAAGTGGAAGAGTCTAGGAGCAACAACACTAAACCACAAAATCTTTGCATAAAGTTCACAATGAAAGCAGTATATGCCACAAAATATGAGTTAGCTTTGGGCAACAAATAAACTGTGCATTTCCCATAATGTAAATTTTAATCTTTGGCAGGTTATTCTTAAAAACACTGAGAACACTCCTAATGTGGTAAAGGATGTGTATTTATTTGTTGTAGGCTGCTGCAATTGAGGGTTCATGTCAGGAAAGATTAATGCCCAGAGAAAGCTATGACAAACACAAATTGAGGGTAGCATGGTCTCTTGTGGCATGCAGACTGATAGTGAAATTTTCCAAGTTAAGTCCTGAACCTCCAGTAATACAGTAAGCAGCTGATAAGTGTCACAGGCAGTGTTAAATTGTAGAGTTTGTTCCAGTCAGGTATGGAAACCTGTTGCAAAGTTAATAAAACTCATGATGACAGATTTCAATGCAGACAGTTCAATTTGGGTGATAATGTGGTGCTGTCTGAACAGAACACACAGGCAGAGTGTGTTTTGTAGGAGAGCAATGCCTTACCAGAATATTAATTTGGTCCTCTTTCAGAGAACTGTATGAACATTTCTCTGGTAGATCTGACAGATATGACTCTTTGGTAATTAAGGCCTTTGTGAGCCATCAGACTTACAGTGACTTGGTTAATAAAGTAAAATTTGATGATTCAAGAGGAAAGAGAGCATTTCCCAAGAACCTAAGTCTGGATGTTGTTTAGCTTAGAGGGATGACATTAGGCACAGTGTCTTCTGTGCAGGAAAATATAACTGCTTTTGTTTCCATCTGTGATGTCAGTTTTTCCAAAATTGCCTCTGTCTTCAGGAATTTTGCCCCTGGATAATTATCTACTTGAATATTGTTATGTTGTTGTTCTGAAATCTTAGAAAGGTTTGAGTCGCCTTTTATAATGTGTGTTTTTTTGGAGACTAAATACCAGTCTGTTTTTCCAATAAGTGTTTATGTTACGGCCAAAACCCAAAGTTCAGCCAGTTCCCGAATTGGCCGGCCACTTCACATTTTGGCCGCGAGGTGTGGCCAAAGTCCAAATTACTAGAAATGACCAGCGTATATGCTACTTTGGCCAGACATTTTACGAACTGCAGAGAACTACCTGGCCATAATCCGATGCGCTGATGTAAGACTGACCGCTCAAGGTGCGAAGATGCTTAAAAAGTTTCAGATGCAGATTCAGAAGTGAGTTTTCCATTCTGCACGAGAAACTGCTCAGGGCGGGTCTTGTTCAGAAAGTGGACACCACTTCAGACGGCCTTCCCCTCGCCCCAACACTATCCTTAAGATCAATAAAATAGGTCCCTGATGTTAAGTCACTATTTTAGGGCTAAAATGATAATAGAAATGTGAAATCTACTTATATACCTAATCTTAATTATTGTGAAACAACCAAGTGGCGTCCGCTTTCTGAACAAGAGCCACCAAGGCTACACTCGATGCAATTGTACTACTAAGTGCACAACAAATCGCTGCTCATGCCTTTTTTCTTCTGAGTTTGGCCGATTGCCCCATGCCATTTTGCAAACTGGCTGGCCAATTCCGAAATTGAGGAAAACATTGGACATTGGCTGGTCAATTTACAGCGACGTTGGCCATTTCCCGATTTGGCCAGACACTTCCCACTTTGGCCGATTTCCGATTTTGGCCGTAACATTTATTTATATGTCTGGTTAGTCCATTTTGGATCGAGCTCAGGCGGGCCAAAAATGTCGTCATCCTCTGAGTGTTCTAAAGCTTGTGTTGAAAATTTCAGCATATTTATTGTTAATTGTAATTTATAATTGTTATATTCATATTTAATAAAAGTCTTATTTCTGCAGTTGCCTTCCCTTCATTCTTCTTATGTATTTGCTGAGCTAAAGTCTTATTAATCTTTCCTCCATTTTTATCATGTGTATGGCATGACTTAGAAATTAGTTCTTCCATTTCCCTTACTGTTAACAAAATGCCATTTTTAATCACAGTGTTTTGTAGATTATGTAAATGTAAAGAGTTAATGTTGTTGTTGTTATTATTATTTAATTCTGCACGCAGATCCCTTTTGTATTTCAGATCAGTTTAAGAAATGTTTTGGTTCTGGTGCCTTACTAGCCTCCACTGTGTTTTCAGGCAAACCATATATGGTTATTTTTCCCCCTCAGATATATTATAATTGTTTCCCAAAATACTGTATTGTCAGACACTTATGGGACTGTGTTAGTCTCCATGTAATGCCAATTTATTTGTGAAATTAATTTAGTAAAATCTTCACCTGCTATTATTAATGAACTCAGTTGCCAATTGTGAGTCATAAGAAATTAGTCCTCATTATTGTAAGGTCCAGAAATAAGAGGAATATAGATGCAAATAAAAATACTGTCATTTCAAGAAATTATCTTCTTCTTCTTCTTTCGGCTGCTTCCGTTAGGGGTTGCCACAGCGGATCTTCATCTTCCATATCTTTTGAGAGCAAAAAATGATTAATTATTAATAATAAAAAAAAAGTTTTGATTCCTGAATAACTGTGATGCACTGGTAATAAAAAGGCATAGTGTCTCAAATGTATGAGGAGATGACCTCCATGGGTCTGTAACCTTGAGAAAATTCATTTTTCAAGGCAGCTTTTTCTGTTGTAGTTACGATCTATCCAAAGCAGGATTTTATTTACATTATGTTTGCTTTTCTTTGTAAGTTTATGAGAACTCATATGTGGAAAGATGGAATATTCCGTTCTTTTTCATCCCAGTTGTGTGCATATACTGTTTATTAGCCAGAATTAATCCACAAACTTATTTTAATTTTCTACCAAAAGATAATTACTTGATAACTCGGGCCCTCTCTCTTCACCTGAGTATTCAGAACAAATAAATTACTAAATTGCACCTATAGAGCAAAACATTATTGAGCCAAATACATGTTTAAATATCTTTATTTTAATTCAAAAATCTTGTTAGTCAATGACCAATGCAAAGGTCACAATGCCAGCTTTGTTTGAATTTGGACATCCTGAAGGTGTCTTTCTAAAAAAGCCTACAACAGAGATGTCAGCTAAACAGGCAGGAAGGTAAATGAACAATTGTTGTAACTCACCCAGGCATCATTTAGAGCAGTTAGTGTATGTGTCCCCTTAAATGGCAGAGGTGTACATATGTGGTGAATAATTTAAAATAATTCATTGCAGATTCCTCCAATGAACACATACCATTGTACCACTATGGTATATCATCTTATTGAGCCTTTTGTTAAATATGAATTATAGTGGTTTACTTATATTCAGTACATTTGTATGGGAGGGAAAAAAAATTAATTTGGGTGTTTATGTTGAAAATAATGTTTTTAATCTATTGACTGCAGTCCGTTAGAAACTTTTCATATCGTTTTGTGCTAATGTAGTAAGTAAATGTGATGGCTTTCTCTTAATATATTTAGTGTGTAGGGTATTTTTGTAGTTGTACCCTGTTCTTAAAATCTTAAGTTTGACTTTGCACATGGAATTCTAAAAATATGTTATAAATTTATTTGTATGAAATTTTGTATCCTGACGGTTTTTCTGTTTCAAAGGTTTACAATGAACAAATTCGAGATCTCCTTGTGAATTCTGGACCCCTAGCTGTTCGTGAAGATAGTATTAAAGGAGTTGTTGTCCAGGGTCTGTCACTACTTCAGGTATGAGGCTCTGAAGTTATTTGCTGTCTGGTAATAAAACATATGAGCTTCATCTAAACATTTTTTTCCTGTTGGTGATCAATGATAATTATAAAGAGATTTTATTAATCATAGTTTGTTAAAACTAATCATTACCACCCTCTTGCAATAATTATCCTTTTGTGTTCTTATTTTTTTAGCCTAAATCTGCAGACCAGATCCTTGAAATGTTAGATTATGGAAATAAAAATAGAACACAACATCCAACTGATGTGAATGACTCCTCGTCACGATCCCATGCGGTATTTCAGGTAAATGGAAGTTTAGTGTAATTTATGAGAAAAAACTAGGCTAAAAGTTATAGACTTTAGTGACTAAAGATGGGCTTGTTTCCTATAAAAATCTCGGATCATCCCAAACTTGTATCAATGTGATGTCAATATGCAGTATATATGTTTTTTTTTTTTAATTATAAATTATGGGAATGTTTAAGCAAGTCAGCCATTGGAGTATATTCTTTAAATTTGGTCATGTACTTGTTTTACTAATTTAAACTTACTAGGAGGCTTCTAATTCTTAATTTTTTTCCAGCCTGCCTCCTTGTCCCTTTGTATGTCTGCATTCATGTCTTTTCTATGATAAAGTTAGTTTCATGAGTTGTACCTTTTTGCAGTATTGTTCATTATTTTTCAGTTGATATTGAAGACATTAATATAGCAATGGTAGAATATATACAATATATATATAATTTTTTCTGATAAGTCTGCTTTATGCATTTTAAACACAGTTTTGCATTTTATCTTACTTAAGTAGTTGTCTTTATTCTGTAAAACAGATATATTTAAGGCAGCAAAGCAAAACTGCCAACATTAATCAAAACATCAAAATTGCAAAGATGAGCCTGATTGATCTTGCTGGATCAGAGAGGGTCAGTGCCACTAATACCAAAGGAGCAAGGTTACGAGAGGGAGCCAATATAAATCGGTCACTGCTCGCCTTAGGAAACGTCATCAATGCTCTTGCAGATCCAAAGGTAAGTGCCATTTTGAGAATTCATCTCTTTCATAGATACTAGATCTCCATTTGTATCAGTAATTGACAAAGCACGATATTACATCTTAATGAAGTTAGATAGAAGCATTTTCTTTAATTGCCCACTCATAATGTTAGTTGTATTATATATGATTATTTTATCATGATCGCACTCATAGCAAAATTTAGTAAAATCATTACTCAAAGATTTATAAAAGAGAAAGTAAACAATTGCAATAGTTTTGAGTGATTGAAATATATTAATTCCATAATGTTAATAAAAATATTATTCACAGAGAAAATGGAAGAAAATGCTCTTTTAAATCTTCCTTTAGATAGAATTCTATTGGCGATTGATTATCCTAATGTTTATATTAGACAGTGGTCCATGTGTAAATGTCTCTGAAATTAAAATTTCTGAAACTGTGATTAAAACAAAATATACATGTGTTCAGTCTTTTCAAAAAAACAGTAACTTGATTGTTTAAGAAATGCCAGAATTGCATAGAACGTGTTCACTTTCTTTGAAATAATGTTTTCGCTGCCTATTTAACTTTTGCTGCCTATTCATTTGTATTTTATCCATTTTTTTTCCCTGATAGCTATGATAACTAAGAAAACTGTGTTGACCATTTCAGCTGTTTTTGTATTGTTTACTATATAGTATACTTTAATAATTTTCCTGAATTTTTTTAAAGCAGGTTTCACCCTCAAAATATTTGATTAGTTTTGATTATTGAGTTATAATTTTAAATTGATAATATTACATTATTTTTCTTTTAAAAATTGCTTTTGTTTATCAAATTTATGGAAAATGATACATTGTAGTGGTGAGCCTTAACATAAAGTACAGAGCCTTTTCAGGGCCTGATTGAATTTGGCTTTTTCCCTTCTTCATGATTAATGAAGAGAACTTGGTTCTTAATTGTTTTAGTGTCATATGCAACTGCATCCAAAGTTCTAGCTTTGCACTTGGATTGACAAGTCAAAAGTCAACATATCGGGTTCCATTTTCCATATGAATATGCAATTTTATTTTATCATTTTGAAACATCTATTTCCCTTTTCTGCATTAAATATTTATTGGTTTTGATCACTGGTACATTTGTCATTTTATTCATGCTGATTATACAGCTGTACAACTGAAAGTTTTTTTTTTTGTTTTAAAACATATGTTTCATTGTTTCTGTTGAATATTTCCTTAGCCTCTGGTCAGTATGCATAATAAAACAGAAAGAAAAACATGCTGCCAGTATGGGAGGAGTTACTAATTCAGGTTTTAGCTAAATGCAAGTGTTTTTTTGGATTGCTTTTCATTCTATGTCTTCTTTAAAAGAGGCGATAAATCCCATGTCACTTTACTAATATGGCCATCAATTCTTCTGCTGTATGAGATATAATTTGATATAGAAATTGGGGTTTATAGTCTATTTCTCGTTAAGACTTTGTACAGAGTTCAGTCCAGATCTTTTAAACCCTGAGGCTTGGGCCTATGATAACTGAGAATTTTCTTAATACAGTGTAGATTATTTTTTTCAGTGGTTTATCACGAATACAAATATACTGTATATTTGGCTCTGTTAAGATGTACATACCAAAACCACAAAACCCTGTCCAAATTTCTCCCAATAACATTTGCTGAACATTATTACTAACTCTGAAGAAATGTACTTCTTTCCTCAAGTATAAAACTCTTAACCTTCCATCAATGGTTAATACACAGAGAAACAATCTGAGCTCTCAAAGGATCCTATCGTTTTATATTAAACCATTTCTTATTAGATATAATCTCTACTTTGTGACTTTTGGAATATTATTAAACAAGGCTTGTTTTTATTTTTAATGAACCTACTCTCAAGTGACTGGTTTTTTTTTTTTCGTTTTTTTCTTAAAGAACATTATTTTTGAATATAACAATGCTGTAATGATTACAACTCCTCATACAGTTAATGTTTTACAGAAATTGATGCTCTCAGGACTTCTATATTGGTGACCTTTGTTTGAAAGCATCTTAAATTGCAGTTCCAGTGAATCCATTGGTTGTAAATAGTGGGTCTGTTGGGTTATGTTGTAAATGGAGATCGACAGGTCTAATTTAATATATTTTTGTAGCTGTTCAGAACTAGTGAGCAATTTAACTCTTGTCACAAGTAATGAGTACATTCTGTAGGGAATGTTCAGGTTGCAGTCCCTATTTCAAACAGGTAAGGGTTAAACTAGGTGGTTGAATTTTAAAAAAACAAAAAAGGATGTTCTTTTAACTGCCATTCTCCTAAGTATTATAACAGGTGACGGAAACCATACTCTGCATGTACACTGGGGGTATATTAACAGCTTGGATTTCTGGAGTTTAGCCAGAAAGTAGAGTAGATTACTATGATTTATAACAAAATGTGTTAATGTTTATTTAAAATAAATGTGAATTGAAGGTTCATTTTACTGCTTTTGAACCATTTAGTTTTATAAAAATGTAACAACATAAATTTGAAATTTAAAACTTAAACCAGAAAAATATTTATGACTGGGCTAGTAAGTAGGTCCCAATCATGAGACAGTAGTTACTGCATCTTCCTTATACCCCTAGGCAACTTGTCCAAATCCTTACCCAGTTATTGTCTCTGTGGAGTTTGTACATTCTCCCTTTACCTGCATGAATGTTTTTGCTGCCTTCTCCAGTTTCCCTGCTACATACTGAAGACACGTAGGCTATGCTGATTGGCTGCACTAAATTTGCCTGGTATAATTTAGTATGCTGTGCATCAGACTGATGTCCTGTCCGTTGTTTTCTCTCTTGCTTTCAGTGCTGCCCAGGTAACTTCCATGACCCTGATATCCTGAATAAGATTAAGCAATGTCAGAAAATTGAAGTAGATTTTGAAAGTGGCTATATTTTACACAGTATTTTTATATAGTTCAACAGCAAATATTTTCCACAAAAGTATTTTTTTAATATTTAATCAAATATTACCACATATAGTTAAAGTGTAACATCATTTGATACTGCAATTTGCAATATTTCACCATTAAACTTTTCTAGTCTTAGATTCTGCTGTTTGTGGCTTATTACATTTTGCCATCTGAAAAGTTGGATTTTAGGTTAAGGGAAGGTTTATTTTCCCCATTTTTACATTTGCAAGTTAACTGATAAGATCAAACAAAAGCACTAATATGTAAACGGTTTAGTTAAACAGATTATATAACATACCTTGCTCCAGCAAAATATAGGAGTATTCCATTCCTATTTCTGGGAATCTAAAATGAGAAGGCACATGGCATCTGGTAGTAGGTGCATTTAACAGTATTTAACTTTACTTCCACTATTTTAAAAAGCTGTTCAACTTCCTGGGACTTTTCAAAAAGATCTCATATGAAAACAAAGTTCTGCAAACCCATCAAGAAAAACTTTATTGTGGGGCTGATATTTCATCTCTATGTATGCATCAATATCCGCTCAACATGTGCCAGCATTGTGATGCTAAAAGTCTTTAGAGGAAAGCAGGTTTATGTTATTACTCTACTGTGAAAGAAGTCAGTTTGAAAAGCCACTTCTCTTGGCTGATAGGAATGATGGTAATGAATTGAGCATTAACAATGTACATGCTAACTAATTCCATGTGCTTCGAAACACTAAGCTTTTGCCTTCGTTATTGATTTCCAGGAATGACAATAATATTATACAATAATATTTTACACAGGATGCATAAAATCATTTGTTAACTTACAGTTATAGTTGGGAGTTGACAATTTTCCTGTTAATGCTGTATTCCATGTTTTTCTAAGTTTTCACCTTGTTTTTATGCCTAAGAAATCGGCTGCTGCATGGGCTACTCCAAGTGTCGCACAAAGTTTTTACTCTGTAACTGAGGCCGTCTTTGTTTCAAAGTTCAGGCTTTTATCCAGTAAAAAATCTGCAGGAGTTTTGCTTTTAGGTGGTTATACATTTGTCTCTGAATGCTGCTGTGATTGCTTGACAGAGTACTTACATTGTTAGTATGCAGATAACCAGTAACCACTATTCCAGCCTTGATTTTTTTTTTATCAAAGCGACATACAGGTTATTATTCATTCTGATTTTTTTATATAACCAGCCAGTCCGCTTTCGAAAGAGCATTTGTTTGGCTTTCTCAGGCATATAGGGAATCACATTTCTGTGATTTATTTATCTATCAATAAATGCTCTCCAAACTGCCGTGTTTGTTGTCAGTAGCGTGTTTTCAAAATGACAGTTTCTTAACCCAAAAATATAACTTGTAAGAGTTGGCATGTTACTCTGAGTGTTCAGTGAATCATACTTGTTATGTAAATAAGCTTTCCCAAAATGCCTTGTGGGCTATGAATTTATGTGGACTTGTCAAACGAACAGTCATTTCTTCATGTGCATGGCAGTAATCTTCATATGATACACATCTTTTAAAAAAAAAAAATGTTTTACACAGAGCTGTAATGAAAAGATGTCATCTTTTTTTTTTGTCAATATTACATGCTCCTTACTGGTCTTGTATAACAAAGCTGTCAAACCAGCTGTGTGACTTCCCTTACTGAACATGATGTAATTAAAGAAAGTTTATACAAGCAGACACCTGAGAAAAACAAAGAAACAAAGCTTAGACTATCGAAGGGCATGATGGTGTTTTTCAGTAATCCAAGTCATTTGCACTTCATTTTATTGGCATTGATTATGATATAGTGAGCAAGATGTGAAATTTGCAGATGACAATATGACGCAAGCACCATACATACGGGGTATTGACGCAAGCACCATACATACGGGGTATTGACGCAAGCACCATACATACGGGGTATTGACGCAAGCACCATACATACAGGTAGTATCAAATTATATATAAGGATAGCGTAATGAAAATTGCATAATTAGATCTGGACCACCCTATAGAGTAGCATAGTACAATTTTCTTCTGAGTTTTACTTTGAAGAAGACCTTTTTAAGTAATATTTAGTTTGAGAAGGAAGATACACATTCAGTGGTAGTTATCTGTTCTGGTTCACTGATTTTATTTCTTGGGAATGCAAAATACTGATCTAATAAATGTGCATATTCCAACTGTATCAAGATCTTGCATCTTAACTGCATAGTTGACTTGAAAACCTTGTTTAATTCTCATTAGTAGTGCTATTTTCAAATTTTTATTTTCTATCCATCGGTTACGCCGTTTTTATTAAGGGCTGAGATAATTGTGTTTTTGTGCAGAATATTTGTTTTTTGAGAGGCTTTGAATTTGAGATTTGTCTAAAAGCAGTTTGGCAGTGTTAACGTGTAAGGATATTTAAAAAGTACAATTATATTACATAGTTAAAAAAATATATTTATTGGTAACATGATTAGTCAAATGAATAGCTGGCTTTTTTTTTATAATTGAAATCTTAAAATTGAAGGCTTTTCTTAAACAGAAAAAAAAATTAGTAATTTATAGGCAGTAGTTCAAAATTATGCTTTAACTGTGTATTACTTTCAATGCAGCAGTAATATATGATTAGCTTTTTATTATCATTTCTTATGGAGGGATACAAGACCAAGACCAGGAAATGCCTACTAATTTAAAGTAGATAGATAGCTGGGCTTATTTCACACCCACATGCAAATAAGGGTAGGCTAGTTATCTGAAAGGTTATACCTGTATTAGAATAGCATTTGGCACTATGAATGTGTATATTATTTGCTTTTTACTATTTTTAGATGGAAAACTGAAAGTCCAGCCATCCATCTATCCATCTGTAAATATTAAATTGTTTGTTTTGAAAGTCAGTGCTTCACTGAGAAACTTCTGGACACCTAATGCAACAAATAACCCTTTCTTAAATGTATTGTAATTCCTTTGAACTAGTATGTTCTTAAAGGATTTGTGAACTCTTTATTGCTGCACAAATAAAATCTTATCTTGTTTTTCTTTAATAGAGCAAAAAAGCACATATACCGTACAGGAACAGTAAACTTACTCGTCTGTTAAAGGATTCCTTGGGTGGAAATTGTCGAACTATTATGATTGCTGCAGTTAGCCCCTCTGCACTATATTATGATGACACCTACAATACTCTGAAATATGCAAACAGAGCCAAGGACATTCAGTCTTCAGTATGTAATTTTATTTTAGTTAAACAATTGACTGTTCAAAAATAATTTCTGTTTTAGTGAGTGATGTAATTTATTTTGAGAAACATTTGGATTTTGTGTAACTAAATAATCTTTTTGATTATGTCTTTCAAGTTGAAGACTAATGTTGTGAACCTGGAGAGTCATGTCAGTCAGTACGCTGTGATTTGTGAACAGCAAAAAGAAGAGGTAAGCTTCCCAGCAACATTAATGTGTTTGCCTTCTAAAAAGTATGCTTTAGAAACAAGAAATCTTGATAATTCACACAGTAATTTATATTTTCTTTTCTGTGTATGGGTCATATATCATCAAAGTTTTAAATGACCTGAAGCACAAAAATTAAAATTCTTATACTGTGTAAATAATTTAGATCTTTAGATTTACGTATTTTATAAGGAGGGTGCAGGGGTTTGGGGAACCAGTAAGGAAGGTGATACTGAGTCTGCCTTCCTTCGGCATGCTGACCAAACTAGCACACATTTAGCAGTGCTCATTAATAATTCAGGACTTTACTGAAAAGTTATAATTTTGCATTGAAATTTTGCATTCATGTAGATTTAATATTAGTGTACATTAAAACATTACTAGCAAGGAATATCATGATTAATTTACTTAAAATAAAATCTGTGTTGTGTTTTCTTTAGATACGTATGCTGAAGGAAAGACTGAAGGAGTATGAAGAAAAAAAAATAGACATTCCAGAGAAACGTAGATTAAGTCTCCTAACTTTGTGTAATCAGAAGAATGCTGAATATGAGCGGTTAGTTTTGATGAATAACAGTATATGTTTGAAAGTTCTTTAAAAATGACTAATCATGTTGAACCAAATTGCTGATGTTGGTATCTGAAATAAAATAAATACCTGTTTAGCAGTATTTTAAGTATTGCTGACAATTTAAATTTGAATTGATTAATTAACTTTTAATGAACAATTACGCTTTGTTTATTTTTAATCATTCTGTTTCATCAGTTGACTTATACTTACAGTATGTTTAGTGATTGGGGTTAACTTCTTTGTAAAGAAAACAGTTTATGTCATGTCTTGGAGGGAGAACATACGTAAGTTGAGGAATTGTAAGAGAAGGTTTAGAAGAGTGGATGTGCTTTTATCTTATAATAGCTGATTGAATTAAAATTCCTCCCAAAGTACCTACTGTATATTGTTCTTTGGTGCTTTACCATGCATATTAGCAAATTTTTCTTTTGAAAAATAAAAGGCATACAAAGGGGCTCCAAAAATAGTACAGGCCAAAAGTTTGGACACACCTCCTCATTCAATGTGTTTTCTTTATTTTCAT
>JANRMT010051834.1:0-11464 GCA_026402145.1 Polypterus bichir lapradei | reverse complement strand
ATCTATCTATCTATCTATCTATCTATCTATCTATCTATCTATCTATCAACATCACTTCACTCTTCAGCATTAACAGAATTCACTTCACACCTGTTTAGCTTGATAAGATTTTCGAGATAAAAATCTCTCAGTTTCAAAGTTTAAAGCAGGGGTTCACCCCCAAAAATCTTATACCTTCTGGTCAGGGTCCCCAACTATTATACATCTAATTCTGCAAAGAGAAGAATGAACATGGACCTTGATTACTGCTAACAGTAGTCACACTGCATGATTTTGTATAATAGTAGATCTATTGATAAAAGCAAATGCGTAACTACAGTAGACATATGTGATCCAATGTCCCGTGATATCTCTTGGCTGGGGTTTTTGACCCTTTTTTTTGGTGTACCACCTCTGTTTTTAGTTGTGCCAAGTTAGAGTTCAGTCCTTGACAATTTAAGACTCAAAGAAAATGGAAGCACTTCAAAATATTTCAGTTCCTGGAAGTGCTACAACCAAGAAGAGTGGCTGAAACCCCGTGGCCTAGAGGTTGTCATGCATGCCCTTTATAGGGTCGCCTTCGGGGCTTGTCAGAGGTAAGCACTACCACCCCAGGACACAAGCTGTTTGCAATTTTACATGTCACTCATGTGTGACACTATCTATCTATCTATCTATCTATCTATCTATCTATCTATCTATCTATCTATCTATCTATCTATCTTATACTAAGCACATTAAATACATTTCAAAAGATTTACTATCTGTTTCCCTACGTGTACCCTCAGTGCCTTTCCTTGATAACCGCATGTGTCTGAACCTCTCTTGACCGGCACCCCTTCTATCGAAGGGCATTCCCATAAAGCCTATTTCTTAGGCTCTGTCATTAGGAAGCGCCTTGCTCACCTCCTGCCCTACACTTTTATGGTCCCAGTGTTTGAAAGTGATTCTCTGTGTGGCTCCTGTGCCTTTACTCATTCTCATGTGTCTCACACTTGCACTTCCTCTTTCACTCACATCACCAAAGCCAAACTGACCATTCAAATTGCTCAGAGGGACTGGACACATGCCAGCTTTTACTACTGTGTTTTATATTAGATAGATTGTATACCTGAAGCCTGTTTAACTCTGGGAATAAATACTTTATAGTGTACAGTGGACTTTATTTTGCATAAGCATCTCATTATAGTACAAATATAATTGTAAACCAATAAAAAATCTATTATAACAGTGCACTTTAAATCTTTGTACATATCTATTATCTATCTGTTTATCTGCTTTGTATAATGCCTTCATCTACTCTATCTATCTATCTATCTATCTATCTATCTATCTATCTATCTATCTATCTATCTATCTATCTATCTATCATATAGTGCCTATCATATCCATCCATCCATCCATCATCCAACCCGCTATATCCTAATACAGGGTCACAGCTATCTGCTGGAGCCAATCCCAGGAATAAACCCCGGGGAGGGCGCCAGCCCACTGCAGGGCACACACACACACTAGGGACAATTTAGGATCGCCAATGCACCTAACGTGCATGTCTCTGGACTGTGGGAGGAAACCCACATAGACACGGGTAGAACATGCAAACCCGGGTCTCCTAACTGCGAGGCAGCAGCGCTACCCACTGCGCCACCGTGCCGCCTGCCTATGATATCCATCTATCTAATTTGTTACTTCTGTAAAATAGTTTTTTCGGCTTGTGCAGATGAATTTGTAATGGATGAATTTGTCATTTTGACTAACATGTTTTAGCATTCAGAATGACTGATACAGTGATATAAAGTGCATTGTGCCGCTGTATCACTGGACTGATCTGCCAGCGCTCCTTTTGTGGCCAACTACACACTACTGTTAGATTGGAGCCTCCCAAAACACCTCAACAACGTTCAAGTTTTTGATTATGGACTGCCTCCATGAACGGAAAATGCATGGTTTAAACACTTTGGCATATGCGTTATGAATATTTAAGCTTGCTCCCCACAAATTATAATATTCAGTACCTCTAAATAACAACAAAAATTATTGCTTTTACCCTGATAAGAGACAAACATGCCTAACTGTGTTTTCCAGACAAAAGATTGTAATAGAAATCTTACTGTAAAAGTTCAAAGGGCTAGGGAACAGATCTTACAGTTGTAGACATTTTGTTTTAAAACATCACAAGGCCCGTTATTCCAAGTAATAAAATAATTCCCCAGAAACACTTACAGCGTGAAGCAATTCTTCACTTCAGTCTTTGACATTTCACATTCAGAGCAAAACACACTGACATTTAGTTCCAACTGTAACAATGATTGTGCCAAAGAGAGGTTGGCTGTAAGTGGTTTTATGTGTTGCATTGCGGATGCACAGCTAGTGGCACAGAAATAAAGAGAGGAGTTATAATGATTAGATAAAAAACAAACACCTTTAATTAAAGCCCATAAACCAGTGGCTGAGATAAAAGTAGGCAAAGGTCAAAAGCACATGGCAGCCAATCTAAAACAGGCAGAGATAGCAAGAAACAATAAAAAATACAGAATACAGAAAAGGAACCAAGATGCTAGACTCAAAAGATGAGCTGGCACAGTTTTTCAGCCCTGAATGCAGTTAGCCCACTATTTTATTTCCCTTGCCTCTCCAATTTTGTGAATGGTGTTTAATTGTTGTTTCTAGGCAAGAGGAACAGCTAAGCAGAGCCAATGGCAAACAACATATGAAAGGAGGGACCAGGGACAGGACTCGTACCCAACACAGATATAATGGAGTCCCTGGACTGCTGCTAGTAGCATAACCTGTGCATGAACCATCTCAGGCTCATCTGTCCTGTGCCACAGTGCATGAACCATCTCAGACTAATCTGCCCTATGCCATTCTGTCCCTGTGCTCTTTATTGTCAGTCACAGCTTTTTGATTACGACAGCTCACTGAATCTGTTCAGTGATGGCTGCTTTGATTATCAGCATTTTGTTTTCTTTTTTTCTTCTAATCTTGGCAAGGCCTTGATAATGATTCTGGTTTTCCTTTCTCATTATAATTCCTAGTGCCTTTATGAAATCAAAGTTTTGATTTATGCTTGCCTTCGACACTGAGCTCTGGTTCTCCCATGTTTATATTATATTCATGAGTGAATGCTCCATGCCACAGGCTAGGAAAGTTAAAGTACGGTTCATGGAACATGACAGTGAATACAAGTATTCGCCTCCCCATTTCTGTCAGTCCAATTGAGCATCTGTGTGATGAGATGGAACAAATGGAGTAGAAATCTACCACTAGCTAAATCTGCATCAAATATAGCATACGTTGCAGTCAAAAGGATACTTTGCAGTCAAAATGTTCAGTTCACTTTTGTCATTTTGTTGAGTCCATGCCCCAGTGAATTCAGTCCATGTGCAAGGTAAAGAGCCAGAAAAATCCCAAGTATCTATGTGTACCTAGGAAAGTCGCCAACTCAATATACATTAGACATACTGTAAAATTAGGAAACATTCTGATAAATTAGTATGACTAAACTACTGTAATTATGTTCTCTACGTTCTATTAATTTAATATGACTACACATAGCTGAGCCATATTTTTATATATCTCAAAAGAAGACCTGAAAGAATAAGTGCATTTCTCAATATTTTTAACAGGCATAAGTTAATCATACAGTTTATGAAATAAGAGTAACAACAACATTAACTACAATTTATTTTAGTATAGCATAAAATATCATAAGAAATGCCTTAATGGGCTTTAACAAGCCCTGATTTTTAACAGTCACCAGTCTTGACTCTCTAAGAACTCCCAAAAAAAACCTTGTAAGGAATAAAGGGAAGAAATCTCAAAAAGGGAAAGAAAATTCAGAGAGAGACCCTCTCCCGGGTGGCATGGTGGCGCAGTGGTAACGCTGTTTTTTTGCAATTAGGAGACCTGGGTTTGCTTCCTGGGTCCTCCCTGCGTGGAGTTTGCATGTTCTCCCCATGTCTGCGTGGGTTTCCTCTGGGTGCTCCGGTTTCCTCCCACAGTCCAAAGACATGCAGGTTAGGTGCATTGGCAATCCTAAATTGTCCCTAGTGTGTGTGTGTGTGTGTGTGTGCCCTGCGGTGGTTTGTTCCGGCTTTGCACCCTGTGCTGGCTAAGATTGGCTACAGCAGACTCCGTGACCCTGTGTTAGGATATAGCGGGTTGGGAAAATGACTGACTGACTGACCCTCTCCCAGGTAGGTTGGGTGTGTAATGGGTTTCAAAAAATGGGGTAAATACAATACACAAATCAAATCACAAGTAATCCTCTTCACAGAACTAGATGGCCAAAATGCAGGAATAGGTTATTCCACTCACTAAATACTGAGTTATCACATATGAGGATACAGATTTCTTCAAATACATCAAAAACAAAGGAGAAATTAATTTACATAAATTAAAACCAACAATATCTGCCTACCAGTTAATTGTAGAAAAGGAGTCAGACAAGCCAGACAACATCAGAGTCCTGGAGACCGACCTCAGCCAACTAGCTGCCTCCCCCCTACTGGCTAATCTGATGAAATGACCCTTTTACCCAACTATTCCAGTGCTCCCGTATCTGAGATGACTTTTCCATAGGCAGGAAAACAAATTGGCAGTGGAGCAGTCGCACCAAGTGAGGATACTAAGAACAGAAACAGCATAAAGGAAGGTTAGTAACAGTTTAAAAATATCGTATTACTTATATTTTAGTACTAATGACTAACAACAGAGATGCACTATGCACAGCTAATCAGCAGCTCTACTCAGGGTATGCCAAACTGAACCAGCGTATCTTCAGCCTTTATTTAAAAGCTGAGACTGAAGGGCCACCTCTTACAGTAGCTGTCAGACCAATCCACAGCTTCGGGAAACATGAAAAAATAGAATAAAAGGCACATGATAAACGGCTACTGTACATAGCTTGTTGAGATCAATAAAAGTGACTGAATTCAGTTGATCCAGAAAGTATTCAAATCCCTTCACTTTTTTTCATATTTTACTTCATTGCAGCCTAGTGCTCAAATCATTTAAATACATTTTCCCCACAATCATACCATCCAGATGACAAAACAAAAAAAAAAAAGAATTATAGAATTTTCTGAAATTGTAGTTAAAATAAAAAAACTGGAATATCCCATTGACACAAGTATTCATATCCTTTTCTATGACAATTGAAATAAGGTTCAGGTACATCCCATTCTATTGATTACCATTACTGTTTTTACACCTTGTTTGGAGTCCACCTGTCATCAATTTAATTGACTGGATTGATTAGGAAAGGCGCCCACCTGTCTATGGAAGATTCCACAGTTTATAATCTCTATCAAAGCAAAAATCAAACCATGAAGTTGAAAGTAATTGACTGCAGAGCTTAGAAAAAAGATTTACTGAGGCACAGATCTTCAGAAGGCTACAAAATAACTCCTACACAAGTAAAGGTTCCCATGAGCACTGTGGCCTCCATAATTCTTCAATGGAAGAAGTTTGGAACAGCCACAGCTTTTCCTAGAGCTTGCCATCCAGCCAAACTAAGCAATCATGGCAGAGGGACCATGGTAAAAGAGATGACCAGGAACCAGATGGTCACTCTGGCTGAGATCCAGGGAAACTGAGAGGAGATGGGAGAATCTTTTAGAAGAAAAGCCTTCTGTGCAACACTGTAGCAAATTAGGCTTAATGACAGAGTGGCCAGACAGAAGCTTCTCCTGAATAAAATACAAATCAATGTCTACTTGTAGTTTGCAAAAGATGACACCTAAAGAACTCTAACCAAGGTTAGTATCATGTCTGGAGGAAACTAGGCCCTGCTCATCACCTGTGCAATACCATTTCAACGGTGAAGCATGGTGAACATGTCTTGAGGGGATCTGCAGAGAAGAATGGCAGAAAATCCCAAAATCCAAGTGTGTTAAAATTGCTTGTCACTTCATACCTCCAGGTTGGAATCACTGCCAAAGGGGTTTCAACAAAGTACTGAGTAAAGGGTCTGAATACTTCTGTTGATGGGATATTTTTTATTTTGAATCAATTTGCAAAAATTTCTAAATGTCTGTTTTTTGCTTTGTCATTCTGGGGTTTTGGATGTTCATTGATGTGTGGAAAAATGAATTTAAATGATTTTAGAACAAGGCTGCAACATATCAAAATGTATGAGAAATGAAGGTGTCTAAATACTTTATAAATCCACCATAACTCTGTTTGCAAAGTGATATATAAAACTATTACTGATTCCTTTTGCAGGCAAAACACCAGTTGCAAATCAAATTACACTTTTGTATTGATTTAATTTGAAGAAAACAACATTCCATAAAATCATTTCAGACTTAACAAACCAGAAATCTGTCCCCACTTGAGAGAAAGAGAGGAGAGCCAACAAATCTTTAAAAACAAAAAAGAAAGGAGGATGTCCTTTTCACCAATATAAATGCTTATTCTAAGATTTGATTAATTAGATCTTTCCATATTTAAAAAAAGCTTTGAACATAGTCAAAGTCAAAGCGAACTTTATTATCATCTCAACCATATACAAGTATACAGATAGACGAATTTGCGAAGCTCAGGGTCCACAGTGTAACAACATGACGTGCAAATAATAAATTAAAAATAGAATTAAAATTCAAAATTAAAACACAAACAAGACAAGACATTGTGCAGACAAGACAAAGAAGTAGCAGCAATAGTGACGTGTAGTTAGCAATATGAACATTGATGCAATGTATGGTATTTGCAATCTAGATACATAAATATAGTCAATAGATATGTAATATAATAAATAAATAAATAATAGATATAGATAATACAGAAATTATCAGTGTATGATAATAGTTGTTTAAGACATGTGTAAACAATGACAGGTCAGAATGTTTCACAGCAGAAGGATATCAAGAGTGTCAAAATCCTTAAAGGTCAGTGGGGTAGCATGGTGTTAAGGAGTCTGACAGCTTGGGAGTAAAAACTCTCCTGCAGCCTGGCAGATCTGGCTCTGATGCTGCAGTATGTTCTTTTGGATGGCAGAAGTGTGAAAAGTCCATGTGAGGGGTGTAAGAGGTCCTGCACAATGCTCCTGGCCTTGCTGACACTGCGTTTCTAAAATATGTCCTGTAGTGAAGGGAGAGGCACCCCATTAATGTTCTCTGCTGTCTTCACTATCCTTTGCAGGCGCTTGCGGTCAGATATGTTACAGTTGCCATACCAGACAGTGATGCAGCTGGTCAGAACACTCTCAGTGGTGCCTCTGTAGAACATGGTGAGGATGGAAGGGGGAAGCCGCCTCACTTCAGCCGCCTCAGGAAGTGTAGTCTCTGCTGGGCTTTCTTAATTAGTGATGAGGTGTTCTGTGTCCACGTAAGTTCCTCAGTTATGTGCACACTAAGGAACTTGGTACTCCTAAAAGTCTCCACATCTAAACCGTTGAAGCTGAGTGGGATGTGGGCGGGATGTGATTTTCTGAAGTCCACGATTATCTCTTTTGTCTTGTCGACATTGAGAGATAGATTGTTGTCTTCACACCATGCGGACAGCCATTCCACCTCATCTCTGTATGCTGTTTCATCATCCCTGCTTATCAGTCCCAGCACCGTCATATCATCCGCAAACTTGATGATGTGGTTGGTGTTGTGTGTGGCTGTGCAGTCGTGAGTCAGCAGGGTGAACTGCAGTGGACTAAGCACACAAGCCTGCGGCGCTCCAGTGCTCAGTGTGATGATGCTGGAAGTGTTGCAGCCCATCCGAACTGACTGGGGCCTCTCTGTCAAGAAGTCCAGGATCCAATTGCAGAGGGTGGTGTTCAGGCCCAACCTGCTCAGTTTTACAACCAGATTTTGAGAGATGATTGTGTTGAAGGCGGAGCTAAAGTCTATGAATAGCATCCTGACATGTATGTCTTTTTTATCCAGATGTGTCAGGGAGAGGTGAAGGACAGAGCATATGGCATCCTCAGTTGACCTGTATGAGCGGTATGCAAACTGAAGAGGTTCAAGGGAGGCAGGGAGATTAGTCTTTATGTGTGACGTGACTAACCTTTCGAAGCACTTCATAATGATTGGCGTGAGTGCAACTGGGCGGTAGTCATTCAAGCATGTCACTGATGACTTCTTCGGCACTGGTATGATGGTGGTCGACTTGAAGCATGCTGGGACTGACGACTGGCTCAGAGATGTGTTGAAGATGTTAAACAGATCCTTTAAGTTAGAATTCAATTCTTTTCCAATTTCAAATAGTATACAGCATCAGTTACCCACTGACTTACAGTACAGGCCAAAAGTTTGGACACACCTCCTCATTCAATGTGTTTTCTTTATTTTCATGACCATTTACAACACTCCATCACTCTCCTCCTTGGTCAAATAGCCCTTACACAGCCTGGAGGTGTGTTTAGGGTCATTGTCCTGTTGAAAAATAAATGATCGTCCAACTAACCTGACTTCTGCACAACACAACTGCTGGTCCCAACCCCATTGATAAAGCAAGAAATTCCACTAAATAACCCTGATAAGGCACACCTGTGAAGTGAAAACCATTTCAGGTGACTACCTGTTGAAGCTCATCGAGAGAATGCCAAGAGTGTGCAAAGCAGTAATCAGAGCAAAGGGTGGCTATTTTGAAGAAACTAGAATATAAAACATGTTTTCAGTTATTTCACCTTTTTTGTTAAGTACATAACTCCACATGTGTTCATTTATAGTTTTGATGCCTTCAGTCATGAATATAAAGAAAACACATTGAATGAGGAGGTGTGTCCAAACTTTTGGCCTGTACTGTATAATAGGTAGGCTTGGATTCTTCCAGTTGAGCAAGATAAGTCTACATGCTAGTAGTGAGGTAAAGAATATTACAATCAATTTGTCCTTCTCCACTTTAAGCTCATCTGGGAGTACGCCAAACACAGCTGTTAATGGGTTAGGAGTGATTGTGTCACCAAGGCATTCAAAGATTTTTTGTCCAGAATGATGTTAATTTGGTGCAAGCCCAAAACATGTGGCCCAGTGACCCTGGAGCTAGATTACAATGTTCACATGTTGCTTCTTGCCCTGGATAAATTTTGAACATTTTTAAACAATATAAATGTGCTTGATTAAAGATTGAAGTTGAACGATTGAATGCTTTGCACATATGGAGCTAGAGTGTACTGCTGCCTTGCACTCCTTTTCTGAGATGTTAAATGAAAGATCCTTTCCCCATTATACTCTGGGATCTATGAAATGAAGAGACTTTAAAATTGTTTTTATATATTACTGAGAAGCTGTCTGAGTCTTCAAAACTGATCAGTATTGCCTCTGGAATACAAATGAGTGGGAGGTGAGGATAATTGGACAGGTTCCATTATGTATTTATTATGTATATGTAGTTCTCTAAGTGTTTTAATCCTGGATGTTTTCCAAACATTACATACTGTGTAGGTTTGAGAGGGTAGAAAGAAGTGATTATCATGTAGAGGTGCAAAAGATACAAACTTCTTTCTCTTAAAGCACTTCCTGCATTGGTTCCATATTCTAAATGATTGATTGACAATTGGATTATTAGTATATTGATGATAATTTGTATTTACTGGGGCAAAGTACAAAGAAGTGCAGCAAGATTTTATTTCTTTTGCAGACCAGGATTGCATATATTAATCAGTTTGTGTCAATGTCCAGGTCTTTACAGCTTGTATATTTGCCACCCAGTAATAAAATTGAAAGTTAGGTAGTGCTATGCCACCTTCTGCTTTAAGATATTGTAGAGTTGCCATTTGGATGTGTGGCTATTTTGAATTCCAAATAAATAAAATTATAATTGAATCTAATTTCTTACACAATGATTTGTTAATATATATGGGGATGTTGTGAAATAGAAAAATACGCTTGGGAAGGATGTTCATCTTGAGAGTATTAATTCTCCCTGCTATTGTGAGATGGAGGGTAGACCATTTGTTCACATCTTGCTTCAATTTTTCCATGCAGATAGCAAACATTTGTTGAAAATTATCATTATATTTATTTGTGATGTTTACCCCTACATATTTAAACTAAACTGCTAAAGTAAATGGGAAGGTGTCCAGTCTAATATTGTGTGCTAGTGAATTCACTGGAAAAGGCACACTTTCAAATTAATGTTGAGTCCATATATCTTTTGAAATTCAGCTAGTGCATTGAGGACTGCTGGTATGAAAATTTGTGGGTCTGATATATACAGTACCATATCATCTGCATATGGTGATATTTTCTGCTCAAGTCCTTCTCTGGTAATACCCTTTTACCTCTAATGCACTTTGAAAGTGAATGGCCAATGGCTTAATGGTGATTGCAAAGAGCAATGGTGATGGGGGCATTCTTGTCAAGCACCATGTTCTAAGTTTGAAGTAATTTGAAATAATCCTGTTAATACAATCAGAGTCTTCTGGACTGGTATAAAGTAATTTGATCCATGCACCTATGTTTGAGCCAAGCCCAAATATGTGCAATGTGGTGAATAGGTGGTCCCATTCAACCATGTTAAATACTTTTTTTGTGTCGAATGATAAGATGTCTTGTGTGTTAGATTTTATGGGTGAGTATGTTACATTAAACAAATGTTAAAATTAGAAGCTAAGTGTCTGCCTCTCTGTGGTGGGCTGGCGCCCTGTTTGTTTTGTTTCCTTCCTTGTGCCATGTGTTGGCTGGGATTGGCTCCAGCAGACCCCTGTGACCCTGTAGTTAGGATATAGCAGGTTGGATAATGGATGGATGGATGTCTGCCTCTAATATATTAATATATTACAGAAGGAAGCACTTTCTCAATTCTTCTAGCTAGAACTTTGGATAGTATCTTAACATCATTATTCAGAAGTGAAACTGGTCTGTATGATGAGCATTATAATAAGTTCTTATTTTTCTTTATGAAGACGGTAATTAAGGCTTGGCAAAAACCTTTTCGCTGTGTTCATAGTAATGATGTTGCAATTTAAAGATCAGCTGTTCCATTTCTGTTGTTGTCAAGAGGTTACATTTCCTTTAAAGAGATCTTTTCCTATAAAGTGTCTCATTTGGAGACTTGGCATATTCTTGGCAATTTATTTTTGTGGAAAAGATATGAAAAATCTGCCCTTTTTAAAAAGCCTTTAGAGCCCCCCATGGTATTCCTGCAGAGACCTCCGAGGATGCATTTGTCTCTAAATATCAGCTCATGACAAGGGGTTAAGACGCCATCTATTAGATGAGTGTGTACGGCATAGTGATTTAAGCTCCATGATCAGAGGGGCATGGTCAGAGATAACAATAGCATCGTACTTGTAGTAGTACATTCTAATATTTGATAGTGGACAATAAATTATTTTCTGTAAAGAAATAATTCTTGAGTAACATTTTTACAGTGTTTCGAAACACGTAAAAAAATCTTTATAACATCATTGTTACTATAACTCAAGGTTATTTTCTCATGGGAAACAAAAGCTGCACAGTCTATTTATTTATTTCCCTTGGTAACAAATACAGATCTATCTATCTATCTATCTATCTATCTATCTATCTATCTATCTATC
>JANRMT010051830.1:0-16043 GCA_026402145.1 Polypterus bichir lapradei | reverse complement strand
AAAACCCACTTCACACAGTCCCAGTCCTCTGACATACCCAGAGACAGAGTACGTCCAAAGCAAAACAAGCTCCAATGCAGCGGTGCTTTAGGGTTAAAAGATAGAGATATCTCTAAAAAAAAAAAGAAAAAAAAAAGGAGTTTTGCACTTAAAATATATATATAATCTTCAGCAATTTTAGTGCGTTAAGATGATACACCCAGATAATAAACCCAGGGGATGGTATTAAAAATGTGTCCAGAAGAAGCATAACCAGTCTTAATGCAGTAATAGCAATAACAGTAAACCTAGGGTATGATATTGAACAGTCTCGTTTAGGGTAGAGATGAGATAATTAGAAAAGAAAAAGAGAAAACAAAATAAATAAATAAATAATTAAGTACAATAAAACATAAACAGATAGCGCCCTAGTAATACTAAGTAATAATGAGAATATATGCTGATAAAAACCCGTATTTTAAAACGAATAGATCAGACAAAAGATTATTAATCTTTGCTTTATCGTTTTAACCACCATGACTCACTATTATGTATCAGAATAGTCCCGGGATCAGCTTTCTTAATTCTTTTTCTGCTTCTTCCTTGCTAGCGAAGACATAGAATTGACCCTGCCATTCCACTTTCAGTTTTGCCGGATACAGGAGGCTGTATTTCACACTGGCTTGCCGTAGCCGCTGTTTAATATTATAGAAGGCTGCGCGTTTAGTAGCTGTTGCTGGAGAGAAGTCAGGGAAGATAAGAATGTGGTTATTTTCATATATAATATCTTCCTTGTTTCTGAGGAGTGCCATCACCTCTAGCTTAAATGATAATCGTTCAAAACGAACTATAAAAGATCTTGGTCGGGGTCTGACGGTGTTTGATCCGCGTACGCGGTAAGCCGCTGCTATCTCAGATTCTGCTTTAAAGTCGTCCCCGATTATTTTAGAAAAAAGTTCAGCTGCGAATTTCACAGGGTTTGAACTTTCTCGATTCTCCGGCAGACCTTCAATTCTGACATTATACCTTCTACTGCCATCTTCTAAAGCAGCCAGTCTGTCTCCAAGTTTTTCTCCGAGTTTTTTGCATTCGGAACTGACATTTATTGCTCTTTCTTCGGCACTGGCAGCTGATTGTTCGACCATTTCAATCCGATTCGTGAATGTCTCCTTGAGATGCTCCAATTGATCAGTAAGCGTGCTCAGTTTAACCGAGTTTTCCTTAATGCGCTCTTCAATTTTACCCAGCACCTGTCGAAGCTCAAGTTGCACCTCTTGACGCAGCCTTTCATTTGCCTGTTGGAATTCCTGTCGCAACCTTTCATTTGCCTGTTGGATTTCCTGTTTCAATTCCTGTTTCAGTCTCTCATGTGCCTTTGCCCTTGCTATCTCATTAGCCTTCTCGCTTTTCTTTATGTCTTGCGTGAGCTCAACGAGCAACACCTTCAGTTCAGATAGTTCAATTGTGCTTTCTTGTACCGTAGATGAAGCAGCAGACTTTGCTGTAGCCGGTGTCCCCGCTGCTCTAGGCTCGCGTAATTGCGTAATTGAAGCCGCGGACTTCAAGGCCCTTTCCAGTTTCATGTGATCTTCTCCAATCGGCGAGCTATCCAGATCTGCACTCACGATCGCACCTTCGCTCCCCTTTTCGCTCTCAGCCGGCGATGATGTAGTGGACCGTGGTCCCGAGGAGTCTGTGCTTTTGCCCATCTGATCCAGGTCTGTCTCTGAAAGGCCGTATCTAGAACTGGGGCTTGCTGATCGCAGCTTGGGTGTAGCTTTAGTTTTCGATTCTTCCGAACCCCTCTTCTTGTTGGCCATGTTTATATGTGCTTACATATACTGTAGCAGTCCCTCTCGGGTTGAATAAATACAGGATATCTCAGGATAATAAGCAAATAATATGAAAAATAACACCACTGCTAGCGGAGCTTCACTTCAGACGTCCATCTCTCGCATCGGACGAGACCTACTAATGGTGTGCTTGGTTTTAACGTAACTTTATTCTTTCATGAGTTATTTACAAGTTTCTGACCACTTATAAAATGTGTTCAATGTGCTGCCCATTGTGTTTGTGTTAACAAACAAAACCACCGCTATTGGTCTGACACTAACCCACACTGGATAGATCCCTCCAAGACTGTTGGAACAAAAAAATTGATGGTATGGTGTGGTATATGGGGTACAAAGATAGTGGAGCCATTCTTCATCAATGGAAACCTCAAGGCCACTGGATATGCGAAATTGCTACATGATGATGTGTTTCCCTCTTTATGCACTGAAGCTGGCACGTTCCCTGAGTTTTTCCAGCAAAATGGTGCACCACCACATTATGGGTGTCAGGTCCGAGCATTCCTAGATGAACAGTTTCCTGGAAAGTGGATTGGTCGTCGTGGGCCAGTTGAATGGCCCCCTAGGTCTCCCGATCTGACCCCCTTAGACTTTTATCTTTGGGGTCATCTGAAGGCAATTGTCTATGCTGTGAAGATACGAGATGTGCAGCACCTGAAACTACGGATACTGGAAGCCTGTGCTAGCATTTCTCCTGCGGTGTTGCTATCAGTGTGTGAAGAGTGGGAGAAGAGGGTTGCATTGACAATCCAACACAATGGGCAGCACATTGAACACATTTTATAAGTGGTCAGAAACTTGTAAATAACTCATGAAAGAATAAAGTTACGTTAAAACCAAGCACACCATTGTTTTTCTTGTGAAATTCCCAATAAGTTTGATGTGTCACATGACCCTCTTCCTATTGAAAAAACAAAAGTTGGATCCAAAATGGCCAACTTCAAAATGGCCACCATGGTCACCACCCATCTTGAAAAGTTTCCCCCTTCACATATACTAATGTGCCACAAACAGGAAGTTAATATCACCCACCATTCCCATTTTATTAAGGTGTATCCATATAAATGGCTCACCCTGTATTTTAATTTCTTCTTTAAAGCGCACAAAGCACTTACTCCACCACAATACACAATAATCAATAATCATAATCCAATAATCCTCCTCTCCTCCCAGCAGCTCTGTCACACTCCCTTCCAACTCTGGCTCAGTCTGCTGCGTTTCCCATAGTCCTTTTTATATTCCTTGACCCGGAAGTGCTGTGGAAGCACATGGACAGAAGCACTTCTGGGTCAAGGAATATGAAAAGGACTATGGGAAACCCAGCAGACTGAGCCAGAGTTGGAAGGGAGTGTGACAGAGCTGCTGGGAGGAGAGGAGGATTATTGGATTATGATTATTGATTATTGTGTATTGTGGTGGAGTAAGTGCTTTGTGCGCTTTTTCTTCAGCTCGGAAGTACTTCAGTTCTTCCGTCCCCGTGACTTGGAAGTACCTCTGAGCTATAATAGAAACAGAAGTCTCCATGTCTCCCTGCAGCGTCCCCTGGCAGCACCCACGGTACCCAGCAGGGATGTGAAGCCAAACTGTATTTTCCATGATGCCCTGAAAGAATCCAGGGCACCTCTAGACTGCAGGGAGGACGCCATCTAGCGTCCTGGATGTGTCAACCGGAATGAAATGCCAGCTGTCCTCACAACATATACATTCTAATAAACAATGACACTCTAGAAATTTTATACTTATTTTACCAGAATTCATGTACAGTATATGTCTATTTTGCATACACCCAGAATTTTATCTAATCCTAAATTTGACTCTCTTTGAAGACATACCTTATGAATTCTAATGATCTATTGAGGTCATTTGTACCTGCCTCCTATTTCAGTTACAGAAGATTTCCCATATAAGCTCTGCCACAAATTAAGAATCATTATCTAAATAATTCTAAAATAAAAATACACTCAAATAAGATTAATACTTTGAATCATATTTAGCATAATGTAAAAGCATAATTTTCTAACAGCATTACAAAGTGCTATATGCAATTAAACCTATATTTTTATTTTAAAACTTTATTTCTGCTATACAGTACTAGGGGGCTACCCCCTGCTCACTTTGCTCGCCAACCCCCCCCTGGCCTGCACTAGACGCCAGCCAATTTGCGTCTCTGCCGCTCGCCTTTTGAAGGGGGGGGGGGGGGGGGGGGGCTGAATGCACCCCAAGGAGATGCGGTTGCTCCTCAGAAACCCCCTCTTAAATGGTGATACAGTGGGAAACAAATACTGTTTTTTTTTTTTTAACCTCCTCTTTCCACAAGTGCTTTTGTGTGGAAGAATGTTTGTAATTTATTAACATAAACCTTTGAAGTCTTTCTTTTAACAACATTTAATCCTTAGTTGGAAGGTTAACGTATCTTCAGATTGAAACCACCGACCAGTTTCTGTCATGTGGCTATAGGAAATTTCATGAAGACTTTGTTTTTAAAGGATCTTAATCTAATGATTGTTGATTGTTAATTATGTGTGTTTGTTGATCTTCCGGAAAACAGCTCAGCTGCTAGTGGACTAATTTTTTTGAAATTTGTCACTCCTTGCCATTAAACATGGTATTCAAAGTTAAGCTTTCTTTGAGGTGTCTTGAAAATAGCACACTGCACAAGTTTTTGCAATTTCATAAACTCTTGTTGAAAAAGAATTGGTGAATATTTGAACATTTGTTTTTGAAATAGTGAAATGTTCAATTTATAGATACAGTTGCTGTTTCAAATGTAACTTGACAGAGTTAACTTTACCTTATATATGTTATATATTTTCCTCAAGTGCATCTTCGGCTTGTATCTAAATGAGCTGCTTGTACAAGTAGCAGTGGCAGTTTATGCAAACCTCTGTCACACAAACTCCCTTCTCCCCGCTACTTAATGTTGTGCCAGCCCAGGTCAAGTACATTTTTTTTATGACAGTAACACTAAAAAATGCAAACTTCCAAAGCAAAAAAATCTCTTAAATTGTCTAGAAATTAATGAGAAAAGAAAGGAGCTACAGTATAAGTGTGGCTCTGCAAACATGAAGTGAATAAACATGTGCTACGTATTTACATTAAAGTAAAAATGACCTCCGCTGAATTATCTGTGGATTAGAATAATTCAGTATTTCATTGACAATATAATGCCATGCTTCATGTATTGGAGCAACAATTTTATCTTGAGACTTTAACAGAGATTTTAACTCTCTAGTGGTGGTACTCAAAAAAAAAAAAAAAAAATGCTTAAGAAATATGAACTACAATTAGCCATAAACTGTCTCCAACCAATGACTAACAACAGTACCTCTACCGATATTTTTAACATTATTTAAGTTTACAGCCTTTGCCTGTGAAAGCAGTTTTAGCCACAATAAGCCTGTTTGGGCTCAGTTTTTAACTAGGTGATATTGTACAATGCTATTAGTAAATGTGCTTTATGTACTCTAATAATAACTGTAATTATATTCTATTATCTCTGTTATATTTGGACATGATTTATTGCTAAGAAATATTTAATAAACAAAACTGTGGTATCTGTCATTTTGAAGAAATAAATAGCAAAATTATAAATGCACAAACTTTCAAAACGGTTAACTAATGCATTTGAATATTACATAATGTGTACATTTTATAACTTGTTTTACCTGTCTTTCAGATGAAAAGTGACTCTTTATATCCCAGTTTCCATGAGAAGTGGCTTTTCACACAGTTCTCATCATAAGCCTTCTGTTCATTTTAGTAAATATAACTGTTTCCCATGTGAACAGAACAATTATATGTATAAGTCAAAAACACTTGTAAAGGAAAGCACAGATAAAGGGTTGTGGTACCAAAGGTGTCCCTATTTAATGCCAGTGGTGATAAAGGTCGGCAAAAATAGAGGACCCCATCAATAGTGACATATTTCCTTTTAAGGCTGGTATTAAGAGTTTGACTTAAAGCTCTGCTGAAGTAGTTTATCTGGTTATAAATGACGATGGTCTTGTGACATTGATATCTGAAGCAGAAGGAAGATGAAAAGGGAGGAGCTTGAGTCATGAGACAGGAAGGGACCTTGGTAATCCTCCAGTGAGATCCCCGTCACTCAAGGACAAATGGAAATTGCATTACGTCACGTGTCACCAAAACCATGTACGGGGCAAAAGTGGGGCATTCTTTTGTATTGTTTGATGTCAAGTATGACTCCTGATATTTCAAATATTATTTTAAGGTGCTTTAAATTTCACTCATTATCTGATAACAACAGTTTAGAAAGGAATTTTAGTAGCTGTGCATACTCTCTGATTCATTCACTGTCATCTATTAATTGTTGATACTTCTGTTATTTTTGAGCCTCATGCTACAGTGTGTAAAAGCCTTCCACTTCCAAAATCTCTGCTGGCATGAGTTTGATTTTTTGTTTTGTATAATAATTAAGTTGTTCTTATTGCCTCTAACCATACTAGACCTTTACTTGCATACTTTGAAAATGTTCTTCAGAAAAGTGCACATAATTTGTGTCTTTACATTTTAGCTGGTATTTAATGGAAAATGAACATGCTGCCCATATAAACACCTAACGACTATTTTGCTTGTTCCACAGAGTGACCCTGACCCCACGGCAGAACCTGTCTCGTATTATTTTGAAAGGAATATTTCAAGGAGTGAAGGTGGTTCGAGGACCAGATTGGGACTGGGGCAATCAGGATGGTAAGAACCAGCATACCTGAATAAGCAGTGTCACATTGCTGTTTCATTTATTTGACTTGTTGGCTGCTAACAACAGATATTCTTAGGATCCCCCATAGTTTCCCTGCTGCTTAACTTTGAAGTGAACAGATGTAGAGCTATCAAATGAATCAGAAACTATGGCCCAGATTTTGAGCAACGTCCTTTTGCTCCTTTTTATGATGCTGTACCAGCAGGACAGCTTTAGATTCTCCTTGAGGACTCTTCAGTCTTTAGCTTGCAATAACCAAAATGCTTTAATTGTTTACTTTTACCATGATCAGTCCTAAAATGTTTCAATTTCAAATGTCAGTGGAATTCAAACTCAGATGAATATTGAATCTCTGATCTACAAATTAAAGATGTAACTCACACCTGACATATGAGCTGGGTTATGTTACAGCTTTTAATTTGCATCTTCAAGATTCTAGCCCATGGCATAGCTAGATGCAACTATAATGGAATACCTAGGTAGCTGGGATCACCTTTAAAAATAAACACAGACCAATATCACTTCTTAGTAGGTTCATACCTCTTCACTCCTCAATGAGGATTTGCTATACATTTCCCATCTACAGAGCATTCTACATCTTCAGCATTTAGAATGGAATCACTGGTGGTTAGGTTACTACTGATTTGTCTATTTGTATTCAGTTTACTCCTTTTTGTAACTCTGTGGGAACTATTTTACCATGAATTGTCAATGGTGATTCTTGTAACTATCATCCTGCTGCTTCAGAAGTTGCAGATGATTTTAGATTCACCTTACCGATTACTAGGTGAGGCAAAAAAGCTGATTCGGTGGAAGATGGAGGTAAAGGTGATTATTACCATAGACCACTATGTGTCCTGTTGCAGTAATCTGGAAGTTAAGTCCATTATGCAGCCATGGTTCTGAAATTGAGCGCAACACATTAAAGGGTAGAACCTGTTGTGGTTTTTGTTACACTGAGCTGTTTTTGCAAAGATTAGTGTAAGAATATGAGACTTTAAATGTTTGAAATAAGTAGTGGTCTTCATGTCTGTACAACATGCATAATATGATTCATATTTTCAAAAATGTGTATGCATTTGATTTTTTGAGAAATTTTAAGTGCCATATGGGATGTGCTGAGGTAAAAAATGTACATCTGGTGAATTTTGGATATGATTTTTACATTGTATATGAGCTTAGTGATATTTGATTTGAATGTTTTTCTTTATTTCCTGTCTTGATATCAATTTATTAACATAACACCTTTTTATTACAGAGCATTTACATGTTTTGTCTTTGGCCCAGAATTCTCTCCAAACCTGATGTTTGTTTGCTTTCAGGAGCAAGATCACCTTTATCAGAACAGGAAACTCTTTTTAACCTTTTTTTTCCCTGTGTTATTTATATATAAATAATCCCAGCTAAAGTTTATTGAAGTTTGAAAACAACAATAAAGACAAGCAATCAAACAAGGTCAAATATAATAGGCAATATATTGTAATTATGCCATATTTTTCCAAAGGACAGAAGTTCCTTTAAGACACTTGCAATACATTCCCCATCAGTGACTTTACTAGATGGAAAAGTAAATGCTCTTCAGCTTCATTTACAAATGACTTAAAGACAGAGAGAGAGAATCACCCCGGGTAAGACAGTTTAATGAAGAATCAGTTCAGGTGAACTTCTTCCTTGAAATGTTTTTTTTTTTCTTCCAGGTGTAGTATTTGGGTAAAATTAAATTCACCTTATGTTATTTCTTCTTTGTAAGGGACTAAGTAAAATATTGCCTGGTAGAGGCCTATTGTGAGTTTTCAGGCTATTGACTAACCTACTTTCCAAGATATTCAGAATTACTTCTTCAGGGAAGATCCATAACCATCTCATCCTCCTCCCTTGCTGTGTGACCAGGAGGAGAAGGCAAGATAGGAAAAGTGGTCGATATTCGTGGCTGGGACACTGAATCTGGACGCAGTGTGGCTAGTGTAACCTGGGCCAATGGAACCACAAATGTCTACAGAATGGGACACAAAGGAAAAGTAGACCTAAAGTACATATCTGATGTAGCAGGGGGCTATTACTACAAAGAGCACCTTCCAAAGTTAGGTGAGAAGCTGTTTCTAGGTGTGTTTTTGTTATTCATGGCAGACTATGTAGTGCTTTTGTCCTCCTGTCTATTCTCTTCAAAAAAATAAAAATAAAAAAACTAGAATTTAAGGTTTATGATTCATGTAAAGTAATGGAGCACCATGATGCTAATGAGGTTATTTTTAATGCTTATTTTTATATTTGTGGACCTCTATACGAATAATCAACATTGGTTAAAAAATATGTAGAAAGTGTTGTTGTAGCAAAAATGTTGACCAGATCTGAGTAACTCTGCAAGTGATGCATGGGTGACTGAATACACCAGATGCCTTTTCAGCTTTATCATATTATTTTATACATTTACCCAAAGTGGGCAACAAAAAAATTCAAAGTCACCGATGTTTGATTTCCAACCTTCTACTGAAATTAAATATGCCATCATCTGTTTCTTCATTATCCACTACTGGGAATCCTCATTAATTGACTGTCAGATTTCAACTTCTGTGTTTCTCTCATTTCCTGCCTTAATGCTATTTTCAACCTTATGTTGGTTTTGTACCAACAGAGCAGCATTGTATTTAGCTGTCATTTGAATTAATTAATAGTATTGATTTTGTCATGTAAACTTCACTGGCTTGAAGTGAGTAGGCTTTGACTTATATTACTTCTAGGTTGCTGTTCATGTTAAGTTTTCTGAAGCGGGTGTTAACATTAGCAAACATCACTTTGCTCTGTTTCACTTTTGCTATCAGCTCTGTCTTTGTTTTTTAGTGTAAACCCATGACAGAGCTCTCTTATGTACTTGATCAGCATCATATTTGGAGACTGGTAGGGTATTTAAGGAAACTATACCAGCCTTCCTCTTGTTTATCTATAGCTCTGTATTCACATAAATTTTCTATTGAAGCAGAGCTTATCATTTAGGTGTAGTATGTAGCTCTGTCTTACTTCTCTTGTCATCTCTGTGTCTGTTTTGCAATGTGAAACTCAAAAAGCTACTTTATGTGTTTGGATTGTGTCATTGGAATTTGCTTTTAAGAAGACTGGGGTTTTTATGCCTGCAGGAGAGCATGCTGAACTACAGAGGCAGGAAAGTGCAGATGGTCACTCTTTCCAGCAAAGAGACAAGGTCAAGTGTCTTCTAGAAGTGGACATTCTCAGGCAGATGCAGGAAGGTCATGGTGGTTGGAACCCCAAAATGGCAGAGGTACTGCAACAGAAATGTTGTTTCTTTGAAGTGAATTACAGAAATCTTGTGGTACCGATAAAATATCTGTAAATAAATATGACTGCCTAGAACAGTATCTTTACAGTAGTTTAATCCACAGGGGATAAAATCTACCTGACCTAGCCTCTAACTAAGCCAGCAGCACTCAGTAGCAGCTTCACATTAAGATGAAGAAATAAATAAGTTGATGAAATTGAAGCTGTCTGGTTAGGCTATCCCAAGCAAAGCATGAAGTCTTAAAAAAATTTTAACCATATATTTTGAGCACCATGGCAAGTATTTCCTTTAACTAAACATTGGACTTGCACTGGGACTGTGGAGTTTTTTGACTTCCTAGGGAATGTGAACATTATGACCAATCATTCTTTTACTAATTTATTCTGAACCAGTTCTGCCAGCCTGAAGCCTATTTTGAATGTTATGGTTTTTGAAAGTTAAGCATAGGTTTTAAGAATGCCTGAACCTTGCTAGCATTTCCTTTACAACTGAATGATGAACATCCGTTTCCCGTTTCATATTTTGCAGTATATTGGCCGCATAGGAACTATTCACAGGATTACTGATCGGGGAGATGTCAGAGTCCAGTATGGTAATAACATCCGATGGACTTTTCACCCTGGTGCTTTGACCAAGGTAAGAATGTTCAGTATAAAACTGTGCCACACTAAATAATCAGTAGTTGAGTGTACAGCTTAACATTTAATTCTAAAGAAATGACTCGGGAGATTTAACAAATCAAAGCTTCACTCTTGAGGGGTCACTTGAAGGCAGTCATTTTTATAATTTAACTAGCAGAGTTTCTCAAGTGTGACATGTAGTTTACAACTTGAAAATTGTAGAATAAACAGCCTTTGGTTTAATTTCGTGAATAAATACATATTGCACATTATAAGGCATATTGATATTTTATTTACAAAGAATTAAAATTAAATTGAAATAATAAATACACTTGTATTTATAGAGACGCTTAATCCCATAGAGGGTTATATCTAAAACCACTGTTAGTTTTATCTCCCCTGTCTCTCAGTGAATGGCTGGCATTCACTTCTTGAGCAGGCACTAAATGTAGGCCTGGTGAGGCTTCTCTTAACTCCCTATGACTCTGTTGATCAATCTCCAGTTGCTATGACCATTTTTCTATTGTGTCTTTCCCAATGATTCAGGTATGTGTCTCACCCAGTCATTTTCCAGCTGCTTGAAGTGTTCCTGTAGACTTTGTGCTTCCCCTGCCTGAGTGTGCCTCTCCTAATCGGTTTCCAACTGCTGTGAGCATCACTGGATGCTTTCTAGCCCTTTTCTCCGAATATGATGTTCTCTATTCTCTGGCTCCTATATTATTTCTCTTAATTTTCTTCCTCTTTTCTGAGCATTCCTCCAGTTGGTACTAAGGTGATGCGTACACTACATTTTAAGTAGGCCTTCCTTTAGTTAATTAATTCCTTTAGTTTCTTCCTAAACTTTTCATGACAGTGTGTTTGTATGAATCCTTGATTTGGAACTATTAATGCAAGAAAATATTGTGTCGCAGAGCAAGATATTTTCAAAGAAGCAGCCCTCAAGCTGCCTTATTGGATCATGGCAAACCGATAGAAGTCTGTATTGTGACCGTGACCAAGATAAATATACATGCCAAATTTCATGTAAATTGGAGAACAGACAGGCATTCTTACCTTTAACTATCATATAGATTACTGGGTTGGCATCACTTTTGGTAAAACTTGTAATTAATGACACTATTGACAAATTGCGTATAATGCATATTTAACATTCACTGTTATTTTGAATTTCCGGCATTGTAAATTGTGTTGTATGAGAAGATTTTGTTATATTTTGCTTATATAATTTGAATTCTGAAAGCTTGTAAAAATGAAAACTTTTCCTGATGCAGTTTCATTCATTTTCTATACACAAGAAGGTCATATTTTTGGATTTGATCTGCACTGCTGGTTTTGATGACCAATCTTGTGAGTACTGAATTGGGTATTCCTAATCACAAACTCATTACAGGTATATTGATTTAAATGTCCCATTGCCTAAGTCATAAACAATATGTTATCACATTTTAGAATATTAAGAATATTTGTCATAGTCCCATTTCTAATTTTGTTGTCAAGCTTCCAGCTATCAACTCTGTGGATAAGTGTAATCCAATTTGCATTTACATTTCTTTGGGATTAGTTGTCCCCTTTCAAAGAACAGACTGTCTCTTTTATTAAATCTTCTACGTGGTTTACAACTGAATTATGTGTCCGTAAAGCTAGAGGAAGGTCATTTGAAAGGGTATATAAAAAGTCGAGTGTTACTGTTTAGAGACAAATGTTTGAACAGCATCAATTAGAATATAATTAGCTCAAAGCTGTCAGATCATCATATTATTCCTAAATTAGTTTAATTTAATGCAATTAATTAATTGCTTAAACCAACTAATAACCCATTATATTGTTTATTTAAACAGTGTAATGCATGTTTGAATTATCTATACTAATAAAAGGCAAAGCCCTCACTGACTCACTCACTCACTGACTCACTCACTCACTGACTCATCACTAATTCTCCAACTTCCCGTGTGGGTGGAAGGCTGAAATTTGGCAGGCTCATTCCTTACAGCTTCCTTACAAAAGTTGGGCAGGTTTCATTTCGAAATTCTACACGTAATGGTCATAACTGGAACAGGAGCTTGAAAGCCGTGGGGGGCGGAGTTTCGTGTGACATCATCACGCCTCCCACATAATCACGTGAACTGACTGTCAACGCAGTACGTAGAAAACCAGGAAGAGCTCCAAAAAGCGCTGAAGAAAACATGCATTATATAATTGAGAAGGCAGCGAAACAATAAGAAGCAAGCAAGTGACATATACAACCATATTCATGAGTGCTGCTACTTCAGAAACAAAGCACGGTGTAAACCTAAAGTTTAAATTAAGTTCATAGACAGGCTGCCGCTGCCGTTTGTCATGCCCACGGGTAATGTGGGATACAAGTTTAATGAGAGGACGCAGGATATAAACGAGAGTTTTGATCACTTTGTAACTAAGTTAAAATTGCAGGTGAAGGGCTGTGCTTATGCAAATTCTGAGAGACTGTGTTTGTGGGGGATTGACAGTTAAGGCGGGTGGGGGAGTCGCGTCATCATCTCCCCTCCCATTCACCTTATTTCGCTCTGAGTTGAGCTCCGCAGCTAACGCAGTCTTATGGAAGCGACTTTGTCACGCTGCCACCAAATACTCACAGAAAAATCCACAAGTTAATACACACGCTGTCTCTAGAGTTTCTCCACACTGAATCCTCCAGGCACTACTTACAAAAGGTTACATTGACAATCGTGTTACATTATTTTTAAAATGTTTCCTTTTCTTAGCACAAGCACAGCAGAGAAGCTTCGATGCATGTGCACCATAACGCGTTAAAAAATAATGCATTTAATCACACTTTGCATTCCAAGCAAAGGAGAACTTCTGTCAATGCATGATTTCCTGGTACACCGATTACATTGATCAGCGCTTCCCGATTCATTTTACCCTCGCACCCCCTTCGTTTGAGAAGAAGTATGAAAAAATATGAGGTTAACACAGAAAAACACATCACCAATTGAAGCTTTATGAATAATCGATTCGCCATCAATAATTGTTTTGGTAAAGCCATACTCAGTGTAATCCTCTTTCCATTTTGTAATTTTTCCGCCACTAGCCATGATTAAATGAACGGTAAAAAAGTAAGAGCGAAGCGAGGGTGACTTATTCAGGCAGGCAGGCGACAGCTCAATAGCTCGAATTTGGATATAAGTAGGTTCTATTTAGTCTCCAGAAATATCTTTGGTAGGAATGGAAGTTGAATTTAGTCTTTAAATTTCTATGGTAAAGAAAAAGTTATGCAATGATGACTAAATTTAACTATATAAAGTCAAAACTTGTATATATAAAGTCATTCCCGAATATATAAAGTCAAAACTTGATTATATAAAGTCACTGTCGGAATAAATAAAGTCAAAACTTGAATATATAAAGTCAGCGTCGGTATATATAAAGTCAAAACTTGTTTCTGAATATATAAAGTCAAAACTTGAATATATAAAGTCAGCGCTGGAATATATAAAGTCAAAACTTGAATATATAAAGTCATTCTCAAATATATAAAATCAAAACCTGAGTATATAAAGACGGCTTTGGAATATTTCGGAATATATAAAGTAAGCGCTGGAATATATAAAGTCAAAACTTAAATATATAAGTCAGCATCGGAATATATAAAGTCAGCGCTGGAATATATAAAGTCAAATCTTGAATATATAAAGTCAGCGTCGGAATATATAAAGTAAGCGCTGGAATATATAAAGTCAAAACTTCAATATATAAAGTCAGCGTCGGAATATACGAAGTCAGCGCTGGAATATCCATCCATTTCCCAACCCGTTGAATCCGACCACAGGGTCACGGGGGTCTGCTGGAGCCAATCCCAGCCAACACTGGGCGCAAGGCAGTAACCAATCCTGGGCAGGGCACATGCATCATTTTCAAAACATTAACCAAACAGTGTTTTTTTAATTTATTTTTCTGAATACGTTTTTGTTAACTTAGTTCAGTTCAGAGTCGTTTCAATCAATATATTTTGACTTTGACTTTATATATTCAGGAATGAGTTTATATACTCCGATGTTGACTTTATATAATCAATAATGACTTTATAAATTCCGACGCTGACTTTATATATTCAGGTTTTGACTTTATATATTCCAGCGCTGACTTTATATATTCCGACGCTGACTTTATATATTCAGGTTTTGACTTTATATATATTCCAGCGATGACTTTATATATTCAACTTTTAACTTGATATATTCAGAAACAAGTTTGACTTTATATATACCGACGCTGACTGTATATATTCAAGTTTTGACTTTATATATTCGGGAATGACTTTATATATTCAAGTTTTAACTTTATATATTCCAGTGCTGACTTTATATATTCTGACGCTGTCTTTATATATTCAAGTTTTGACTTTATATATTCAAGTTTTGACTTTATATATTCCAGCGCTGACTTTATATATTCAAGTTTTGACTTTATATATTCAGAAAAAAGTTTTGACTTTATATATACCGACGCTGACTTTATATATTCAAGTTTTGACTTTATATATTCCGACAGTGACTTTATATATTCAAGTTTTGACTTTATATATTCTAACGCAGACTTTATATATTCAGAAAATCAATGTATTTGCCTGTTTGGCACCCCATAGTATATGTGTGTGTGTATATATGTACACATGTATGTGTATGTGTATATATATATATATATCTATCTATACTAATAAACGGCAAAACCCTCACTCACTCACTCACTCACTCACTCACTCACTCACCGACTGACTGACTGACTGACTGACTCATCACTAATTCTCCAACTTCCCGTGTAGGTAGAAGGCTGAAATTTGGCAGGCTTATTCCTTACAGCTTCCTTACAAAAGTTGGGCAGGTTTCATTTCGACATTCTACGCGTAATGGTCATAACTGGAAGCTGTTTTTCTCCATTTACTGTAATGGAGTTCAGCTGGAGGGGCGGAGTTCGTATGACATCATCACGCCTCTCACGTAATCACGCATTACGTAGAAAGCCAGGAAGAGCTACAAAACGCGCTTTAGAAAACATGCATTATATAATTAAGAAGGCAGCGAAACAATTAGAAGCGAGCGAGTGACATATATATAAAACCATATTCAGCAGCTCACGTGAACTGACGCAGTGCGCAGACAAAAAGTAACAGTTCCAAAGAGTGCTGAACAAAAACTGAATTACACTGCTACGCTCAAATAGATAAACCACACGCCGTGGCGCGATACTAAAGCATTCGACTGTAGCGCCCACGTCCGAGGTTCGATTCCCGAGAGGGGATGCACTAAGTATGTACGCGCGTTTCTCGATTTATTTTAACCTCGCATCCCCTTAGTTTGAGACGTATGAAAACGCATGTGGTTAACGCAGAAAGACAGATCACCTATTCACCTATTGAAGCTTCATGAATAATGGATACTTTATTCGCGATCAATGATTGTTTTGGTAAAGCCATCCTCAGTGTATTCATTAGATGAACGGTAAAAAAGTAAGAGCGAGGGGACGGTAACTTACTGAAGCACACAAGCAAAACCACAATAGCACGCGGGCTCGATGTACTGACTTGCGCGATCACATTCCAAAAA
>JANRMT010051824.1:0-25876 GCA_026402145.1 Polypterus bichir lapradei | reverse complement strand
GATGGCTGAGAAGCTAACCAATCAGAGCACGCAGTTAAGTTCTCCTGACTGAGAAGCTAACCAATCAGAGCACGCAGGAGCTATGCAGTGTTAACCAGGAAGTCTCATCTCGCTCATTCAGCATCAACGTGCTTCGCTGTGTAAAGAGTTGTGCTCTTTAGTGTTTATCTTTGTGCATAGTCAAGCCCTTCATTATGGCTCCAAAACAATCTGCTACTGCTTCAGGTGCCGTGCCCAAGTGCAAGAAGAAGATGTTAACGATTGCCGAAAAGGTAAACGTTTTGGATTTGTTGAAGGCTACGATTCTTTTTATTTAAAAAGTAGGAAAGGAATATAAGATCTACGGCTGCAGCGTCCTTTTAACCAGGGTGCAAAACGAGTTGTAAGTGGATGTAATAAGGCAGTAGTCTGGATGGAATCTGCTTTAGGGATTTGGATTGAAGACTGCCAGAAGAACAACGGCAGTGCTACACAATCGCCTGAAGTGGCTCCTTTACAAGGGCTGTAACGCTCTCCTTTGTTGTGCAGTAAAATTAAACTCATTGTTATCGGACAAGTCATCGTGTCATTGTTGGTGAGTAACCATAATTAATTTTCTTCTTACAGTGCTTAGTACATGTATGTACGTTTAGTGTCATTGTACACACATTTACTGTATACTATTTTTCTTGCAATGTACGTATTTATTGCTGGTTACCTGTCTATCGTAATGGCTGTAACATATGTGATATCGGAGACACTCAATATCTTTAAAATAATATTTAGGTTTTACTGTATATAAACAGTGTGTGTTTATATACATAATTTCAATGAATCTTACCTAATATCTAAGAGAATACAAAGGGATTATGCTGTATAACGCACACGGGGAATATTTATAAACAGTGCGGGAGAGTTTATAAGGGCTTAAAATATATAAAAATAACCATACAAACATATGGTTTTTACTTCGCGGATTTTCACCTATCGCGGGGGGGTCTGGAACACAACCCCCGTGATGGAGGAGGGATTACTGTATAGATAGATAGATAGAGAGAGAGAGAGAGAGAGAGAGATGACAACAACACTCATATCAATGACAAAACAATTACATTAACAATCATGTTACTTTATTTTTAAAATATTTCCTTTTCTTTTTCATAACTTCTTTAACACACTACTTCTCCGCTGCGAAGCGCGGGTATTCTGCTATATATATATATATGACAGCAACACTCATCACTCACAACAATGACAAAACAATTACATTGACAATCATGTTACGTTATTTTCAAAATGTTTCCTTTTCTTTTTCATTGCTTCTTTAACACACTACTTCTCCGCTGCGAAGCGCGGGTATTTTGCTAGTATATATATATATACAAAAAAGAATATGATAAATATAAAAACAACCATCTCTGCAGCAATCCACCAATCAGGCCTGTATGGTACAGTGGCCAGACAGAAAGCACACCTTAGTAAAAGGCACATGGCAGCCCGCCTGGACTTTGGCAAAAGGCACCTGAAGGACTCTCAGAGCATGAGAAACAAAATTCTCTTGTCTGATGAGACAAAGATTGAACTCTTTGGTGTGAATGCCAGGCGTCACGTTTGGAGGAAACCAGGCACCGTTCATCACCAGGCCAATACCATCCCTACAGTGAAGCATGGTGGTGGCAGCATCATGCTGTGGGGATGTTTTTCAGCGGCAGGAACTGGGAGACTAGTCAGGATAAAGGGAAAGATGACTGCAGCAATGTACAGAGACATCCTGGATGAAAACCTGCTCCAGAGCGCTCTTGACCTCAGACTGGGGCGACGGTTCATCTTTCAGCAGGACAACGACCATAAGCACACAGCCAAGATATCAAGAGAGTGGCTTCAGGACAACTTTGTGAATGTCCTTGAGTGGCCCAGCCAGAGCCCAGACTTGAATCCGATTGAACATCTCTGGAGAGATCTTAAAATGGTTGTGCACCGACGCTTCCCATCCAACCTGATGGAGCTTGAGGAATGGGCGAAACTGGCCAAGGATAGGTGTGTCAAGCTTGTGGCATCATATTCAAAAAGACTTGAGGCTGTAATTGCTGCCAAAGGTGCATCGACAAAGTATTGAGCAAAGGCTGTGAATACTTATGTACAAGTGATTTCTCAGTTTTTTTATTTTTAATAAATTTGCAAAAACCTCAAGTAAACTTTTTTCACGTTGTCATTATGGGGTATTGTGTGTAGAATTCTGAGGAAAAATGAATTTAATCCATTTTGGAATAAGGCTGTAACATAACAAAATGTGGAAAAAGTGATGCGCTTTGAATACTTTCCCGATGCACTGTACCTTTACAAAAACCCAGTAGCCTTTGTTTGGGTAAACAACAAATTCTGATTAATTTTTATTAGAACACAAAACCAAACAGGCCACTGTCGCCAAAGCTTTTTGGAACTGCTGTTGAACCGCTGCTTATTTGTCTTCATAAGTACAGTGGAACCTCGGTTCACGAACGTCTCGGTACACGTACAACTCGGTTCACGACCAAAAAGTTTGCCAAACTTTTGCCTCGGTTCACGACCACACACTCGGTATACGAACAAGCCAGTTTCCCTTTCAGTTTGTGCGCGCCGATGATTTCCGCACGTGTTGCATTGTACTCGGTCAGAGGTGCCTGTCTGTCTGCGCGTGAGAGAGAGAGAGAGAGAGAGCGAGAGAGCACGTGCGTGCTGCTGAGAGAGAGCGAGCGAGCGAGCGAGCGCATGCTGCTGAGAAAGAGGGGGAGGGTGCGTGCTGCTGAGAGAGAGGGGCAGGGTGGGTGCTGCTGAGAGAGAGAGAGAGAACACGAGCCTGCTCCTGCAGCTGAGCAGGGAGCCTGGGTGTTTTGTGTCAGTGTTATTCAATTTTTTTACATTAGTTTACTGTTACACTGTGCATTCCATGGTGTAATTAACTATATTTGTGCTTAATCTTTAAAAAAAATATATTTACATACAGTTCGTATGGTCTGGAACGGATTAATTATATTTACATAAAATCCTATGGGGGAAATTGCTCGGTTCACGACCAGAGTTTTGGAATGAATTATGGTCGTGAACCGAGGTTCCACTGTAGTTGGAAATAGTTAGAATTATAAGGAAACAAATGGAACAAAAAGTATTCCTCAATTGAATGATGTGGTTCAAAATTTAAAAACAATTGGGAATGGCAAATTGTGATGATGATCCCTGATGATGAACTCACACTTTCTTAATTTAAATTAAATAGATTACTATAAACAGATTTTTGAATGATATAGAATGGGACTGTGTAAAACTGAGAAAAGGAAAAAGGTAAATGAAAACCACTTTTACACAAAATATCTTAAACTTTATTTGCGATTATGTCAAAATAGGAAATACAAACTCGAAAACCTAAAGAAAGTTTTATATAAGAACACAAATTTTGTAAGATTTTAAATGTGTCCTTAATGAACCATACAAATAATGAATATCCTGACACAGTAAGAGTCTCTTTTGCTCTCAGGCCAACTTTGAAATGTCTTCATAAGCAATTCCTCCAATCTTTTGTCCTTTCAGATGTCCCTGTCAAAAAACGATATAAACTGTGCTGTAATTCAGACATACAAAACAAATCTAAAAGGCATCATTACAGCTGCTTTATCTAAATATATGCAGGTTCCAAATGTATAAAAATTGCAATATTAACAATTTTATTACTGTTCCTTTAACATTTCAGTGAAAAAAACACATTTATTTTATAAACACTTTTTTTAATCTGTACCCACTAAATGATAGCACTACCTCGGTAAAATAGAAAAGATATATCTGAGCCTTCATGCTGAATGTATTGTGTGGATTTTTGGCTAATGAATGGTTAATAGCTTCAATTATTCACTAAATTAAAAAAAAATGAACACAATAAATATCTATTGATTCAAATACACATTACTAAGGCTGTGAAGCAACAGCAGCAGCAACTGTGCCACCTTGTTGGTCTCACTCCTAAATGTTCCTGAATGACTTACTAGGAGGGAATAAGGAGAATGGGACATTTGACAGTCAATGACTATTCTAGGGTTGAAAAGGAAGAGCTATATCCAAGAAATTATATCATGTGGACTTCTGAACAATAAATTTTTTTTCCAGTTTCACAGATTAGAATATAGCACTATGCTTAAGCCACTGCAAAGTAGAATATAGTACACTGTTCTTTCAGCTGAACAAACTTAGGTGCTGATCTGAAATTTGTTTATTGATCTGTGCAAAGTGTACAATTGTAAATTGTGTTAATCTCGGTCTTTTATAAACTGGGAAGGTACATATTCTTATGAGAGTATGTTTGCACTCAGCAAATACAAACATTAATATGAATACAAAATTGCTGTTCTATGTTTTTGGGTACTTACACTATCCATAATTATGGTTGCTGAAAAGCTTTTCTCATCAATACAGTCCATGATTGCTTCTTTACCTCTGTGAACACCATTTAACACCAAAACTTGTTTACCTATAAAAAATACAGCGTCAGTGTATAAAAAGGTTCCAGAGTACAACAAAAACATTTCTTTACTTTTAAAGTGGCTAAATGACATGACTTTCCAAAACACTGTGTGATAGATTACTAATAGGATTTAAACTTTGTGGTTATTAATTGACAAATTTACCCAGTGCTGGAATTACAGTCTCCAAATGGGACTGGTCTAGCTTCAGCTTGTCTCCAGAGTCCATCATCTTCACAACTGCAGTGTATCTGTTTTGGACTTCCTGTTAAACACCATAGAAATGTATAAAATATAAAAGACTAAAAACAATTCCCATTTGTTTTTTTTTCCCTCATTGCTTACACCAGTTGTTTTAAGTTTCACAAGGAGTCGCAACAAAAATAAACATTTTAAAAAGTCTCACCTTTATAACACCTTTTTTTTTGTAGTACTGTCCACCTAATTTATCCGTTACCACTTTAACAACAATACCCTGTAAGTAAAAGGAGAAATTACAGGATTATGAGTTTTTGGGCTTTGTGAAAGTAAAAGTAAATATTTAAACTTAATATTTAGAATTTTCTAAACCAGCAAGTTGAAAATATGTCAGTAGATAATGTCCTAAAAGTCGCTGCTTAACATTATTGAAAATGTAACAGCACTCTCTCAAAAGAATACTCCTCCCAAAAATATTTTTTTTTATATTATTCTAGCTGTTTGTAGTTATGGTTTAGAAAGAAGGCAATAAAATTACTGATACAACTGGCATCAATGGGGACCAACCATGAAGAACAGCAAATAATATGTAAATGTCAATAAAAAAATCTCAACTTACTTGTGTTACATAATTCACCTGTCATGTATCTAGTTGTATGCTCCAAACATTTGTATTTTGACTGAAAATATTGTTAAACAGACAACTACATAAAAATTCCCACATAACATGATGGGAATGTGTTAAAGTGGAATTAAGTATTTCAAATGAAGCCCCCCACCAACACACTAAATTCAGTATTTTTTCATTAGTGGTTTTGAAAACTGCAGCTGATTTGTTGACTGAAGTCTCATGGATATGTACAAATGTGTGGCATATCTTCCACCCTGATAATGTTTTAATTTGCTTTTCTTTACTTTTAGTCTCTCTATTGGTAGACATCTCTGCAATACTGGTTATCACATGAACTTACTTACTTAACAATATGTTTTGGATTTTTTTGCTTTTGTTCAGTCTTGGCTTACCATTTACTATTTTGTCAGTAATTTTTTTACCATTATTCTCCATTAAAACATAAGACTAACAATTTTTGTTAAGCCATAACTACAAACAAAATCGGTTAAATAATAGATAAAGAAAAATTATGGTTTTTCTGTGGAGTATTCATTTAACTCTATTGTTTGATGTATCTAACAATCATTTAGTCTCACCAAGTCGTAGATATTAGATAAATCTAACCTCTAGCATTAAACCACATAACAGACTGATTTAGCCATCAGTTATTAAAAAGTCAGTTAACATGCAGTATCCATGTGATTAAAAAGAAAAACACACAAACACACACAAAAACCTTTACTGTTTCCCTATTTCCCTATTCATTAAGAAGGAAAAACAACAGATATTGCTAGTCATGTACATAGATTAGTTGATGAAAGGCTGTGGCCTTTATATAAAAGCAGGATGTTCGGTCAGTTCAGTCAGGAGCATTTAAATTTGTAATAATACCAGGTCAAGGATAAAATTATAGTCATTTCAAAAAGGTAAATATTTATGTTTATCAGCTTGGGAAGGGTTATAAATCCATTTGCAAATAATCAGATGTCTACATTCTATAGTGAAACAGGTTATTTAGAAATGGAGAACACTGAATACAGTTGCCTCTATACCCTGAAGTGGGTGTCCAGAAAATTCATCCAGAATAAGTTCTACAGCCCTGCATGCAACATGGTTCATGACACTCCCATTAGAAAAAACAGATCAACTAATATCTTATGTGGTAGTGTAGTTTGCAGAAAGCCTCTTCTACATAAAAAGTACATGGTGCTTTGGTTTGTAACACTACCTAAGAAATAGCACGGTCATGAGGGGGTGAGGGTCTTGATGTTGTGCAACCATCCTTTTAACACAATGGTATCCTAAAGGAAAATGTATTAGCTGTCTATCGTACAACTAAAGCTTGGCTGAAATTTGATCATGAAATGAAGCAATGATCCTAAGCACACACCAGTGAACCTACAACTCAAACTGTAGCTGCGGGTGCGTAAGGTGGGTTCAAGCATGGGTAAAATGCGTGCCGAAAGAAATCTCTCAGCCCAAAAGTTTGTTTTAAAAGATTTAGTGGAAATTCAACGCAAATAGTTTACACAAGAATAAAGAAAAAAGTTTTAAACATGTAGAATAAAAGGTAAAAAAAATAGAAAAAATGTATCTACTCTAAACTTAGCTTTTCTTATCAAACTTTAGTTGTTTCTATACTTAATAATGCTTTACTTCTTCTTCAGTACGCTTTAAACGTACGCCGCTGCACACTCAATAGAGCATGTTGTCCTTCATGTTACTTGACATGTAAGGCACGATTTAAAACCATGTGCCCTCCATGCCTTACATACAGCAGGGCAGGTCACTAACTGAGTATAATGTATAGTCAGAGAGGCTAGAAATAGTTAAAATATACCAATTCAATTCAACTTATGGGGGTTGTAAGAACCTCTCATGGACTATGCACTAATGTATACAAAATTAGCAACGTGGACAAAATTGTTGGTACCCTTCAGTCAATGAAAGAAAAACTCACAATGGTCACAGAAATAACTTTAATCTGACAAAAGTAATAATAAATAAAAATTCTATGAAATTTAACCAATGAAAGTCAGACATTGATTTTCAACCATGCTTCAACAGAATTATTTAAAAAAATAAACTCATGAAACAGGCCTGGACAAAAATGATGGTACCCCTAACTTAATATTTTGTTGCACAACCTTTTGAGGCAATCACTGCAATCAAACGATTCCTGTAACTGTCAATGAGACTTCTGCACTTCTCAGCAGGTATTTTGGCCCACTCCTCATGAGCAAACTGCTCTAGTTGTCTCAGGTTTGAAGGGTGCCTTTTCCAGACGGCATGTTTCAGCTCTTTCCAAAGATGCTCAATAGGATTGAGGGCAGGGCTCATAGAAGGCCACTTTAGAATAGTCCAATGTTTTCCTCTTAGCCATTCTTGGGTGTTTTTAGCTGTGTGTTTTGGGTCATTGTCCTGTTGCAAGACCCATGACCTGCGACTGAGACCAAGCTTTCTGACACTGGCCAGCACATTTCTCTCTACAATCCCTTGATAGTCTTGAGATTTCATTGTACCCTGCACAGATTCAAGACACCTTGTGCCAGATGCAGCAAAGCAGCCCCAGAGCATAACAGAGCCTCCTCCATGTTTCACAGAAGGGACAGTGTTCTTTTCTTGATATGCTTCATTTTTCCGTCTGTGAACATAGAGCTGATGTGCCTTGGCAAAAAGTTCAATTTTTGTCTCATCTGTCCATAGGACATTCTCCCAGAATCTTTGTGGCTTGTCCACATGTAGTTTGGCAAATTCCAGTCTGGCTTTTTTATGATTTGTTTTCAACAATGGTGTCCTCCTTGGTCGTCTCCCATGAAGTCCACTTTGGCTCAAACAACGACGGATGGTGCGATCTGACACTGATGTTCCTTGAGCTTGAAGTTCAACTTGGATCTCTTTAGAAGTTTTTCTGGGCTCTTTTGTTACCATTCGTATTATCCGTCTCTTTGATTTGTCATCAATTTTCCTCCTGCGGCCACGTCCAGGGAGGTTGGCTACAGTCCCATGGATCTTAAATTTCTGAATAATATGTGCAACTGTAGTCACAGGAACATCAAGCTGCTTCGAGATGGTTTTATAGCCTTTACCTTTGACATGCTTGTCTATAATTTTCTTTCTAATCTCCTGAGGCAACTCCTTCCTTCGCTTCCTCTGGTCCATGTTGAGTGTGGTACACACCATGTCACCAAACAACACAGTGACTACCTGGAGCCCTATATATAGGTCCACTGACTGATTACAAGATTGTAGACACCTGTGATGCTAATTAGTGGACACACCTTGGATTAACATGTCCCTTTGGTCACATTATTTTCAGTCTTTTCTAGGGGTACCATCATTTTTGTCCAGGCCTGTTTCATGAGTTTTTTTTTTTTTTATTAATTCTGTTGAAGCATGGTTGAAAAGCAATGTCTGACTTTTATTAGTTAAATTTCATAGAATTTTTATTTATTATTACTTTTGTCAGATTAAAGTTATTTCTGTGACCATTTTGAGTTTTTCTTTCATTGACTGAAGGGTACCAACAATTTTGTCCACGTGTGTACACGTATATAACATAAATAACTAGCAAATGGCTCTTACACAAACTCTAAAAGAAATAGAAAACAATCAAGAATTTATAAAAGCTGAAGTCCAGATTTCAATCCTGCTGCTATGGGGAGACTTCAAGTAAGCTGTGCATAAATAAATATCAAACATCACTGAACTAAAGCAGTGTTATAAGCAGAAATGGGTCAAAAATTCTCCAATATGATATATAAAGCATAAAAGGTCGATAAACTTACACTTAAAACAATTTATGCAAGTTATTGCTTTCAACAGTTATGAAAAAAGTAAAATAATATGCTGTTTTATGATTAGATTATCCTGTTTTCTTATGTGGTCACCCGCCACATGGCTGCACTTGAGTCCTAATCTGGGTTCCTGAGTTGGTTTGTCATGTGGTGGGTGCGGCAATGCGCTGTATCAGATTGTGCTCCTAACCTCTCTCTCTCTTTCTCTCTGATGTAGTGGTGAGGACTAGAGGATTGTTAATTACAGTATGAAAAAATAAAAGACAACACACTAACTTTTTACGTGACCATTTTAACTAGTGGTTATTATACTGTTGACTTACAGGATGTAACCAATAGTCTGTCCTCGAACTTTTTCTCTTTTCTTCTTCCATCTGAAAAAATCCATAAATTCATTATTACATGCTTTAATGAAAATGTGTTAAACAATCCTGAAATTTATAACTTTCTTTCATTAGTTAATTTCACACCATAAACACATTCAATATATGTGCACACAGAGTGGGTTCAGAATTCTGATCCCTTTACTATCTACACACTTTATTGTGTTGTAGATTTAATTTTAAATGGATACATTTGTCAATTATGCCCATCAATCTACACTCAATAACCCATAATGTTAATGTGAAAATGTTTTCAAATTTATTAAAGAATAAGAAGAGAACCTGTTGGAAGGATGAACATCTTAGCAGCATCCATCAATCGGGCATTTATGGTAAAATGTTAAAGTAAACACATGATGGTTTAAAGGACCCTTAGAGCACGACGAAAAAGATTCTCTGGTCTGAAAAGACAAAATTGAACTCTATGCAGAACACCAAGCACAGTGTCTGGTGAAGATCAAGCAATGCTCATCACCTTCCTAACAACCTCCATATGAGGAAGCATGGTGAATGCATCATCATGTTATGTGGGTGCCTTGCATTGGCAGGGACAGGGCTGAAGGATTAGAAATAATGGAAGGATGATTGAAGTCTCCATAGTGTACACAACCTCAAACTGGGAAGACAGATCGCCTTTATATACAACAATGACTCAAAACATGCAGCCAAGATAACACTGTTATAGCTTTGGGACAAATTTCTTATGGTCTTAGTGTGTCCTAGCCAAAGCCCACATGTAACCTACAGTTCTGTATTAAGGGTCTGAATACTGAGAGATTTCAGTTTATGATTTTAAATAAATTTGCAAGCCTTTCTGAGAACATGGTTTCAATTAATAATAATAATAAATATCCATTTACAATTAAATTTATAGCACAATAAAGTGTGCAGATAGTGAAGGGGTCTGGATACTTTCTGAATCCACTATGTGTATGTATATGTATATACAGTGGGATGCAAAAGTTTGGGCAACCTTGTTAATAGTCATTATTTTCCTGTATAAATCGTTGGTTGTTACGATACAAAATGAAAGTTAAATATATCATATAGGAGACACATACAGTGATATTTGAGAAGTGAAATGAAGTTTATTGGATTTACAGAAAGTGTGCAATAATTGTTCAAACAAAATCAGGCAGGTGCATACATTTGGGCACCACAAAAAAGAAATGAAATCAATATTTAGTAGATCTGCCTTTTGCAGAAATTACAGCCTCTAAATGCTTCTTGTAGATTCCAATGAGAGTCTGGATTGTGGTTGAAGGTATTTTGGACCATTCCTCTTTACAAAACATCTCTAGTTCATTCAGGTTTGATGGCTTCCGAGCATGGACAGCTCTCTTTAACTCACACCACAGATTTTCAATTATATTCAGGTCTGGGGATTGAGATGGCCATTCCAGAACGTTGTACTTGTTCCTCTGCATGAATGCCTTAGTGGATTTTGAGCAGCGTTTCGGGTCGTTGTCTTGTTGAAAGATCCAGCCCCGGCGCAGCTTCAGCTTTGTCACTGATTCCTGGACATTGGTCTCCAGAATCTGCTGATACTGAGTGGAATCCATGAGTCCCTCAACTTTGACAAGATTCCCAGTCCCTGCACTGGCCACACAGCCCCACAGCATGATGGAACTACCACCATATTTTGCTGTAGGTAGTAGGTGTTTTTCTTGGAATGCTGTGTTCTTTTTCCTCCATGCATAACGCCCCTTGTTATGCCCAAATAACTCAATTTTAGTTTCATCAGTCCACAGCACCTTATTCCAAAATGAAGCTGGCTTGTCCAAATGTGCTTGAGCATACCTCAAGCGGCTCTATTTGTGCTGTGGGTGGAGAAAAGGCTTCCTCTGCATCACTCTCGCATACAGCATCTCCTTGTGTAAAGTGCGCCGAATGGTTGAATGATGCACAGTGACTCCATCTGCTGCAAGATGATGTTGTAGGTCTTTGGTGCTGGTCTGTGGGTTGACTCTGACTGTTCTCACCATTCGTCGCTTCTGTCTATCCGAAATCTTTCTTGGTCTGCCACTTCGAGCCTTAACTTGAACTGAGCCTGTGGTCTTCCATTTCCTCAATATGTTCCTAACTGTGGAAACAGACAGCTTAAATCTCTGGGACAGCTTTCTGTATCCTTCCCCTACACCATGATGGTGAACAATCTTTGTCTTCAGGTCATTTGAGAGTAGTTTTGTGACCCCCATGTTGCTACTCTTCAGAGAAAATTAAAGGAGGAGGGAAACTTACAATTGACCCCCTTAAATACTCTTTCTCATTATAGGATTCACCTGTGTATGTAGGTCAGGGGTCACTGAGCTTACCAAGCCAATTTGAGTTCCAATAATTAGTTCTAAAAGTTTTGGAATCAATAAAATGACAACGGTGCCCAAATTTATGCACCTGCCTGATTTTGTTTGAACAATTATTGCACACTTTCTGTAAATCCAATAAACTTCATTTCACTTCTCAAATATCACTGTGTGTGTCTCCTATATGATATATTTAACTGACATTTTTTTATCATAACAACCAACAATTTATACAGGAAAATAATGACTATTAACAAGGTTGCCCAAACTTTTGCATCCCACTGTAATTAATTGCCCAATATGTACTTTTGCATTACTGCAATATATTTTAAGTGATGTCTATCAAATGTTCAATCAAACCTTAATACAGTGGTACCTTGGTATATGTCCTTAATCTGTTCCAGATCCTTTGACTTATACCAAACAGGACGTATACCAAACAAATTTTTCCCATAAGAAATAAAGGGAAAATAATTAATCCGTTCCCATGAAAAAAAATCCTATTGTTATTGGCATATTATACATTGATGGGGTTGTATGAAATAATTTAAACACTGCTTAATACTAAAATACATAAACACAAAATTTAACCTCACTTTACTTTTTAATAACATCTTTTTTTCACAATCGTAGATACCGTCGTTCTCGGCATACAGTATGCAGCAGCCAAATCCCGGATACGCATGCCACCTTCATACTTTTCAACAATCAATTCAAATTTACGCGAAAAAACACAAAATCACATGAAAATTCACAGAGAGTTATAGCATGTACCGACGCTCGTGGGCAGTCGTCTCGAGAGATGTAAACAAGGGTAGCGTGCGGGTTGTTCACTGAATGCTAGCAACTGCCATACTGACGCTCATGGGCAGTCGTGGCTTTGTCTTGAGAGAGGTAAACAAGGGTAGCGCACAGTGTTCTAGCACGCAAGTCGTTTTCCAAACAAAGGAGGTATACCAAGCAAAATTTTTTGCGTGCAAAAAGGACGTATACCAAGTTGGACTTATTCCAAAGTGGATGTATACCAAGGTACCACTGTATTAGACATAAGGGATGGAGACTGAAAAAATAATAAAAGTTGAAGGTATTAATAAAGAAAATTGCAATACCCACTACATCATCATCATCATCATCATTTAGATGAGAACCCAAAGCACTGTAAGGAAAAATAGTTTAAACTGATATAATCATCTATATCAACTTAATTCAGTAAGTTCTAAATATTTCCTCTAATATTTGTTAAGTACTTCAGCTTAGAGGAGGACGACGTTGGGAGCATTGCTGTACCAACCACATGATGAACCACCTCAGGATCCCAAATTAGGACCCAAGCACAGCCGAGCAATGGGTGACACCTCAGCATCACACTAGTTTGAATGGAAAGGAAACAGTGTGAGGATTTTTTTTTTCTGTGGCTGGAGAGCCAATCCTGCCACCAACCCCCAAGTTTTCCCTGCAAGTTGGAGGACTTGTTTGTAGGGCTGGATGCAGGGTAATGTCATAGCCAGGACAGAGCAGTTGCATGTTAAGGGTGTTGCTTAAGAGCTAAAAGGAGTGGAATCACTTCTGGAATTTAGGGGATTCAAACTGGCAGATTCCAAGCCTCAAAGCCACCACTCTACCTTTCAGGTTAGAAAGACTTTTAAAAGTGAATGCTTTTCTTTAGGTCTCAGCACATTTCAATTAAGGTCAAATATGTATTTTGACAAAGCCATTGCAAACTGAAAACATTTTGCACCTATTGTGTGTCTGAGTACCTTCAATGTTATAAGAATTAATTAAAACAAGCAAATAATTAGCAAAAATTTGAGCCTGCGTTAATGTTACTTCGCTGTATCTACTTCGATATGCTGAAATGAGAAATCTATATATATATAAAATTCTTTTCGCGTCTGATACGGAAATTACGTATGACCACTCGAAACGGAAATTACATATGACCACAGAACATATTATAATACAGGAACTAATCACTTTGTTTGTGGACACCATTTTTATATCGTCTTTACGAATTGTTATTATTTGTGCGAGAGTTATTTTACTAATATTGAAAAGAAGTAAACACAAACACACTGATCTATCCCATAGAAGTGCACCCCACGTCACCCTCTCCCAGCCCTCCTTTCTGGACTAGAGCGCTGAGCCGTCCGCCAAAAGGCGCGTTCTAACAGAGAAGTTTAATTTATTCGTCCACGTGACTATTGCGGAAACTGCCACATTATAACTTTTTTTTCAATTGGCAGTACTTGATAATAGAAGAGATGAGGAAAACAGCTTTGCGTCTTTCTACTTTTTAACTGCGCCGAGCTGTAAACAATGTGAAGACGACACTGCCTTCATCGGCGAGGGTTTGTGAGAACAAAGTGGTCGCTCGGAGGCGCAGAGTGTTGGGCTGCTCCGCCGGGTCGAGAGCTTCGCAGTTTTGGGCGGCGTCCTCTCTTCTCGCGCTGTTTGTGACACTTTGAGTGCCCCGTCGGCTCCATGGAGAGTGGAAATCTTTCTGAATGAGTGTGATCAGCACCATTGAAGCAAAACTCTCCCTGTAAATTGCACTGCACGACTACTTACTATCCCTTAAGGTGAGTTCAGGTCACTAAAACCCCGTAACATTCAGGGTTGCTTTTGTGATGAATTCTTTTAAGAAGGTGGAGGGTTTACATATAAGAAGGTGTACCAACCTCTTCATGTTAAGTTTTGGACTTGGGAATTGTTTGGACCTTCTGCCCATTAAGCATGGAAGGGCAGCGTCCACATTTCTCAGAATAATTTTTGTCTTAAATCACAGGCACGTAGTGCAAGGTTCTCAGGCAGAAATTTGCAGGATCGCATAGAAAATGTAATTTCTATACCACAGCGGTCGTGTAGCACCTTTCACAAGGGATCTGCTACCGAGAGATGATCAAAATACATTTTGTATTACAGCGCCTTTAAAATGTACTTTACCCAAAAGCACTCCAGTACTGCTCAATGTATCTTTACTTCTTACATGTTAATGTTTTATTGTTTATAATTTATATACTACATTTTAGCTTTTTCCCTTGCACTCAGTGAGCGAAGCCACTGGGTAATCAGCTAGTATGTTATATTTTGCGTATAATATGTAGTCCAATATGACAAAGAAAGAGGCAGTCATGACCTCATTTGACTTTTAATGTTGTCTCATCATTCTCAAGAAATAAACGATTTCAATAAATATACCAGCTAACTATACTAGTTATACTAGCTATACTAGTTATACTAGCTATACTAGTTAAACAAGATTTTTTTTTTTACAAATATATAAATAATATATATTGGTCTCGTCCGATGCGAGAGATGGACGTCTGAAGTGGAGCTCCGCTAGCAGTGGTGTTATTTTTCATATTACTTGCTTATTATCTTGAGATATCCTGTATTTATTCAACCCGAGAGGGACTGCTACAGTATATGTAAGCACATATAAACATGGCCAACAAGAAGGGGGGTTCGAAAGAATCGAAAACTAAAGCTACACCCAAGCTGCGATCAGCAAGCCCCGGTTCCAGATACGGCCTTTCAGAGACAGACCTGGATCAGATGGGCGAAAGCACAGACTCCTCGGGACCACGGTCCGCTACATCGTCGCCGACTGAGAGCGAAAAGGGGAGCGAAGGTGCGATCGTGAGTGCAGATCTGGATAGCTCGCCGATTGGAGAAGATCACATGAAACTGGAAAGGGCCTCGAAGTCCGCGGCTTCAATTGCGCAATTACGCGAGCCTGTAGCAGCGGGGACACCGGCTACAGCAAAGTCTGCTGCTTCATCTACGGTACAAGAAAGCACAATTGAACTGTCTGAACTGAAGGTGTTGCTCGTTGAGCTCACGCAAGACATAAAGAAAAGCGAGAAGGCTAATGAGATAGCAAGGGCAAAGGCACATGAAAGCCTGAAACAGGAAATCCAACAGCTGCATCAAGAGGTGCAATTTGAGCTTCGACAGGTGCTGGGAAAAATTGAAGAGCGCATTCAGGAAAACTCGGTTAAACTGAGCACGCTTACTGATCAATTGGAGCATCTCAAGGAGACATTCACGAATCGGATTGAAATGGTCGAACATTCAGCTGCCAGTGCCGAAGAAAGAGCAATAAATGTCAGTTCCGAATGCAAAAAACTCGGAGAAAAACTTGGAGACAGACTGGCTGCTTTAGAAGATGGCAGTAGAAGGTATAATGTCAGAATTGAAGGTCTGCCAGAGAATCGAGAAAGTTCAAACCCTGTGAAATTCGCAGCTGAACTTTTTTCTAAAATAATCGGGGACGACTTTAAAGCAGAATCTGAGATAGCAGCGGCTTACCGCGTACGCGGACCAAACACCGTCAGACCCCGACCAAGATCTTTTATAGTTCGTTTTGAACGATTATCATTTAAGCTAGAGGTGATGGCACTCCTCAGAAACAAGGAAGATATTATATTTGAAAATAACCACATTCTTATCTTCCCTGACTTCTCTCCAGCAACAGCTACTAAATGCGCATCCTTCTATAACATTAAACAGCGGCTACGGCAAGCCAGTGTGAAATACAGCCTCCTGTATCCGGCAAAACTGAAAGTGGAATGGCAGGGTCAATTCTATGTCTTCGCTAGCAAGGAAGAAGCAGAAAAAGAATTAAGAAAGCTGATCCCGGGACTATTCTGATACATAATAGTGAGTCATGGCGGTTAAAACGATGAAGCAAAGATTAATAATCTTTTGTCTGATCTATTCGTTTTAAAATACGGGTTTTTATCAGCATATATTCTCATTATTACTTAGTATTACTAGGGCGCTATCTGTTTATGTTTTATTGTGCTTAATTATTTATCTATTTATTTATTTTTCTCTTTTTCTTTTCTAATTATCTCATCTCTACCCTAAACGAGACTGTTCAATATCATACCCTAGGTTTACTGTTATTGCTATTACTGCATTAAGACTGGTTATGCTTCTTCTGGACACATTTTTAATACCATCCCCTGGGTTTATCATCTTAATGCACTAAAATTGCTGAAGACTATATATATATTTTAAGTGTAAAACTCCTTTTTTTTTTTCTTTTCTTTTCTTTTTTTTTTTTTATTTTTAGAGATATCTCTATCTTTTAACCCTTAAGCGCCGCTGCATTGGAGCTTGTTTTGCTTTGGACTTCCTCTGTCTCTGGGTATGTCAGAGGACTGGGACTATGTGAAGTGGGTTTTAGCCTCACTTGGGGAGGCAAAAAGGGAGGGTGGGGGGTTAAGGGGGGGAGAGAAAGAGAGCAGGCCTGATCTATACCTAATCTATCCTCTCAGTCTTTATAATTATAATAAGACTATAAAATGACATCAAAAACTCAGAATCAGTGTCTCCATGATGGGACAGTTAACTTCGTAAGCTGGAATGTTAAAGGCCTGAATCACGAATTAAAGAGAAAGAAAGTACTCTCTCACCTAACAGGTCTAAATGCTAAAATAGTATTTTTACAGGAAACTCACTTAATAAGCAAGGATCAGTTCCGGCTGCAAAAAGACTGGACTGGCCAAATGTTCCATTCTAGCTTTACGAAGAAAACTAGAGGTGTGGGAATTCTCATACATAGAACTGTTCCATTTGTAGCATCAGATGTAGTATTGGATCCTGAAGGGAGATATGTAATGGTTATGGGAGACTTATCTAACTGTAAAATGATCTTGATAAATGCTTATGCACCTAATGTGGATGATAAGGAATTTATACAAAATTTGTTGGCATCCATTCCCAATCTGAACACTCATAAAGTTATAATGGCTGGGGATTTTAATTGTGTTATGAATCCACTTTTAGATAAGACTTCCTCCACAGGGGGAACGGCATCTAACACTGCAAAAATAATTACAAAGTTTATAACTGATCACAACTTATCAGACCCCTGGAGGTTTTTAAACCCAAATTCAAGAACATATTCTTTCTACTCACCAGTATATCATTGTTACTCAAGGATCGATTACTTCTTTATAGACAATAACTTCTTGCCTAAGATTAAATCTTGCAAATACGATGCTATTGTTATTTCTGACCATGCACCTATGATCTTGGAGCTAAAATTACTAAGCCCCATGCACTCACCCCGCAGATGGCGCCTCAACCCGCTTCTATTAGCTGATGAGAATTGTACTGAATTTATATCCAAACAAATCAAATTCTTTCTAGAGACAAATACATCCCCCGAGATCTCTGCAGGGATACTCTGGGAAACTCTTAAGGCCTTCTTAAGAGGACAGATTATCTCATATCTTTCCCACAGAAATAAATCCGAGGCCAAGAAAGTAGCAGATATAAAAAGCGAAATTACTAAAATAGATGAAGAACATGCCAGACTACCAAGCGAGACTCTACATAGGAGAAGGCAGGCTCTACATTCGGAATTAAACCTCTCGACAACTAAAGAAACTGAACAACTAATTTACAAATCCAGACATCATTACTATGAACATGGGGAGAAAGCTAATAAGCTTTTAGCTCAACAAATTCACAAGCAAGAAGTGCGCAACGCAATCTCGGTAATAACTAGTACGAACGGAGATAAAATCGTTGAACACCAAAATATAATGCACACTTTCAGAGACTACTATAAATCCCTATATACTACTGAGTTTAAGGAAGACAATACACAATCTAATGCATTTCTGGATACATTACAGATACCACAAATAGACGCTTTTACTGCGGAGGAACTTGATAAACCTCTGATGTTATCAGAATTACTAGATGCTATAAAATCACTCCAAGGCGGGAAAGCAGCAGGCCCTGATGGTTACCCTGCAGAATTTTACAAGAAATTCTCCGCTCAGCTAGCCCCCCTCTTATTAGCAACATTTACAGAAGCCAGAGATAACCAATCTCTTCCACAAACCTTTCGCCAAGCACTAATCACTGTCTTTCCAAAACAAAATAAGGACTTATTACAATGTGCATCATACAGACCAATCTCACTTCTGAATAACGACGTTAAAATACTCTCTAAAATCTTAGCCAGAAGGGTGGAGAAAGTGCTCCCCTCGGTAATATCACAAGACCAAACTGGATTTATTAGGGGCCGGCACTTATCTTCCAATCTTCGACGCCTGTTTAATGTAATATACTCACCAACTAAATCAAACACCCCAGAAATATTATTATCATTAGATGCAGAAAAAGCATTCGACATGATTGAATGGAAATACCTTTTTACTATATTGGAGAAGTTTGGGTTTGGCCCAAACATCTGTGCATGGATTAAATTACTGTATACTAACCCAGAAGCTTCAGTTTGCATCAACAACATTTGCTCAGACTACTTTAAACTAGAACGTGGCACTAGACAAGGATGCCCCTTGTCACCGCTGCTGTTTGCGATTGCCATTGAACCACTGGCAATATATTGTCGAAATACTGATCAGATAAAGGGGATTAGCAGAGAAGGACTGGAACAGAAAATCTCATTATATGCAGATGACATGGTACTGTATATATCAGACCCAGAAAATTCTGTACCTGCAGTCTTAGCAGCACTCACAGAATTTCAAAAGATCTCTGGTCTCAGAATTAATCTGAATAAAAGTGTACTCTTTCCAGTGAACTCTCAAGCATATAATATTAGATTAGATACCCTACCTTTTATCATTGCAGAACAGTTTAAATACCTAGGGGTAAACATCACAAGTAAACATAAAGCTCTATATCAACAAAATTTCGCCGTTTGCATGGAAAAAATTAAACAAGACTTGCATAGATGGTCAACCCTTCATCTCACACTAGCTGGAAGAATTAACACTGTTAAGATGAATATTCTTCCTAAGCTCCTTTTTTTATTTCAAAACATCCCAATATACATTAATAAATCATTTTTTAGGCAATTAGATTCGACAATAACCTCATTTATTTGGAATTCAAAACATCCACGCATCAAAAGAGCGACCCTACAAAGACAAAAGGCAGAAGGCGGCATGGCTCTACCTAACTTCCAGTTTTATTACTGGGCAGCAAATATACAGGCGATAAGAACCTGGACACAAATAGAAGAACATACACAGGCTTAGTCCGCAATACAATTAAATTCCTGCAGTACTTCTTTGTATTCCTTGCTCTGTGCTCCAATAAACACACGTTATCGGCAATACACTAATAACCCAATTGTGCTCCACTCACTTAGAATCTGGAACCAATGTAGAAAGCATTTTAAGACGGAGAAGCTTCTATCTGTGGCACCCCTGCAAGAGAACCACCTCTTTCAACCCTCACAAACATATGCAGTTTTTAATATCTGGAAAAAATTTGGAATTAACTTGCTTAGAGATCTTTATATAGACAACGTCTTTGCATCCTATGAGCAATTACATTCCAAATTTAACATTCCAGCTACACATTTCTTTCACTATCTTCAAATCAGAAACTTTGTTAAACAAAACCTTCCAGATTTTCCTCATCTTGCACCCTCATCCATGCTGGAAAAAATATTGCTCAATCTCAAGGATTTAGACTCCATCTCTACAATATATAAAATCATTTTACAATCCCTCCCTTTTAAAGATCCAAGAGGACACTGGGAAAAAGATCTTTCAATTAATATATCAGAAAAGGAGTGGAAAGTAGCAATGCAGAGAATTCACTCGAGCTCCATATGCGCAAAGCATACAATTATACAACTCAAAATTATATATCGAGCACATCTGTCTCGACTAAAACTCTCCAAAATGTTCCCAGGGCATGATCCAACCTGCGAACGTTGTAACCAAGTCCCAGCCTCACTAGGTCACATGTTCTGGTCCTGCACCAAATTAACATTATTCTGGACAAACATTTTTAATTACCTTTCAGATAGCCTTGGACTTACAATCCCTCCAAACCCATTAACAGCTGTGTTTGGTGTTCTTCCAGATGGGTTTAAAGCGGAGGAAGACAAACAAATTGTGATTGCATTCACTACACTTTTGGCACGTAGACTTATTCTCATAAACTGGAAGAACCCAAACTCTCCTCTTTTAAGTCAGTGGGAAACCGATGTGTTATATTATTTGAAGTTGGAAAAAATCAAATACTCAGTTAGAGGATCCGTACAGACTTTTTTCAAAACATGGCAGGATCTAATCAGTAATATTTTAAAATAAGTTCAAAAGGCACAGAGAATTTATTAATTTAGGTATGTCTCCAAGCCTTAAATTTAACGCCGTTTGGCTTGCTCTCTCTCTCAAGGGTGGGGATCGATCTGTTCTTAATTTTTCTCTTTGTAAAAACTTGATTGCTTTGTATGGATTGTAATAAAATTAATAAAAAGGAAAAAAAAAAATAAAAAATAAATAAATAATATTCTCATAAACCAGTGTTAAAAACTTATAGTCTGGTTATACTGCAATAAACTAAATTAAACTAAGTAGTACCTGTAGTTAGTAACATGGCAAATATGACAGCACACATTTGTAGTTAATATTGCAAATATGGCAACACTGTTCTATTTTTATATTTTAGTAAAACATAAACTAGAATGTAAAATACTTCTATTATCTCATCCAACGCAGACTTTTTCTTTTTCTCCTTGGACTCCATATTGTGGCCCAAATCCTTCCTTTTTCCTGTGGCAGCCATGGTTTGCAAAGCACTGGATCCAAGATTCAAACTATAAAAAAATAAATAAAAAAAATAAAGTATATGGTATATTGCTTTTGTTTCCCAGAGGATTATATTTTATATATTGTACATATATGTAAATAAATAATTGAGGAGAGATTTAACTTGGTTAATTATCCATTTTACCTTTGACGATGTCCATATTTAAATAATATGGTAAGACTACTTTATTTACCTTACTGTTGTAAGAGCCAGGTTTCTAGCCGTTAGGATTATCATCAAGGTAACTGAAACACGTTTTAAGAAATAAGGGTAATGCATTTTATTGATAAATACAACGATGATTGAAATACATATGTTTATCCTGTAACATATTATATACATAAACATCTGACACGCTACCAGTCAGATGTTTTTTTGAACACCTCAGTTTTTCTTCAAATTGAATTAGCTGAAATGCAATAAATGATCTAAAATGATGAAAAGGTAAGCAGTAAACTTCCAGAGGTTTAAATTTTAAGTTTTGGTAAGCAAAAATTGAAAATAAAGGCAATTCCAGAATATTACAAATGGGCCTCCCTCAGGAACAACTAATAGGTTAAAACCTACAGATGTTCTGCAGCAATTAAAGTACATTAAGCCTTGCAAGTTGAAGCAAACAATTTGCACAGGTGTCCCAACTTCTTTTAATTACTTAAAACCCGTCTTAAAGCAGAGTTGGAACAGACTGTCTTCCTACACCCTCTGAAGTACTGCTTAGATAATATGACACCGTACAAAGTAGTAAATTCCAGTGATAATGGCAATTAACATGTAAAATGAGACATTATTACCATTAGAAGTATAGGCCTTTCATTTAGAGAAATTTATAAATTCACAACCCAATCAGAAGGCAAGTTTCTGAGGGTCACCAGCTTGCGTCATAGGCACATCACAGCACAACAGCTTCAAATACAATGTAACAGTGCTTGAAAAAAGCAAGTCTCAATTTCTACTGTGAACAGGAGACTTTCCGATGCAGGTGTGACAGAACAAGTGGCAGTAAGAAAAACATTCCTAAAAGGACAAAATAGGGCCTCGAAATATTTGCTGTGGTCAACTGCAGACTGGAAAAACAGTCTTTTGGACTGATGAATCAAACTTTGATATCTTCAGTTCACCATGCAGGTGTTTGTATGCCATCAAATTGGTAAAAGGATGGTTCTTTAGTGTTTGACGCCAAACATGGAGTAAAAAGTGTGATGGTCTAGTGTTCTTTTGCTACAGGCAGAGTGGGTGACTTGCACAGAGTAACTGGCATTCTGAATCAACAGGGTTAACATACAGGTGCATCTCAATAAATTAAAATAACATCGAAAAGTTAATTTATTTCAGTAATTCAATTTAAAAAGTGAAACTCATTTATAGATTCATTACACACAGAGTGTGTAATATATGCATATATACACATACGTACATACATAAATACACACACATATATACATATATACACACATATATAAATACACATATACACATATACATACATATATATTTATACATATACATATATATATATATATACACACACACACACACATACACATATATATGTGTGTGTGTATATATATATATATATGTGTGCGTGCACGCACACGTGTGTGCTGTGAAGTGCGAGTCCCCGTCTTGCGCCCCAGAACACAAAGCTGAGTTTCAGTACTTTAACAACACCGGCTTTATTCAGGTTGAAACAGAAACAGCGCGGTTATTTATTGTAGTGGGATCTTTATAATGTTCCTTTTATCACCCATCGACAGCAGGCGCTTATAGCATGTCTGCGATCTTTTTGGATACGCTTATACGGTGAACTGCTACAGCACTGGGGGACTGCTTTACTTTAGATTTTTTATTAATCATTTTTATATGAATAGTTTTGGGTTGTGGAACGAATCATCTGTGTTTCCATTATTTCTTACGGGGAAATTCACTTTGATATACGAGCGCTTTGGACTGCGAGCACGTTTCCGGAACGAATTATGCTCGCAAACCGAGGTTCCACTGTACATATATCTATACTAATAAAAGGCAAAGCCCTCACTCACTCACTCACTCACTCACTCACTCATCACTAATTCTCCAACTTCCCGTGTAGATAGAAGGCTGCAATTTGGCAGGCTTATTCCTTACAGCTCACTTACAAAAGTTAAGCAGGTTTCATTTCGAAATTCTACACGTAACGGTCATAACGGTCGATAACGGTCGACAACGTCCGCCATGTTGAACTTTCTTATTTATGGCACCATCTTCACGAAATTTGGTAGGCGGCTTCCCTGCGCTAACCGAAACCAATGTATGTACTTATTTCGATGGTATGACGCCATTGTCGGCCGCCATATTGAACTTTCCAACGTCACTAATTTTCCAACTTCCCGTGTAGGTAGAAGGCTGACCCCATCTTCACGAAATTTGGTAGGTGGCTTCCCTGCGCTAACCAAAATCGATGTACGTACTTATTTCGGTGGTATGACGCCACTGTCGGCCGCCATATTGAATTTTCCAAACATCACTAATTCTCCAACTTCCCGTGTAGGTAGAAGGCTGAAATTTGGCAGGCTCATTCCTTACACCTTACTTACAAAAGTTAAGCAGGTTTCATTTCGAAATTCTACGCGTAACGGTCATAACGGTCAACAATGTCCGCCATGTTGAACTTTCTTATTCATGTCCCCATCTTCACGAAATTTGGTAGGCGGCTTCCCTGCGCTAACCGAAACCAATGTACATACTTATTTCAGTGGTATGACACCACTGTCAGCCGCCATATTGAACTTTCCAACGTCACTAATTCTCCAACTTCCCGTGTAGGTAGAAGGCTGAAATTTGGCAGGCTCATTCCTTACAGCTTACTTACAAAAGTTAAACAGGTTTCATTTCGAAATTCTACACGTAACGGTCATAACGGTCGATAACGGTCGACAACGTCCGCCATGTTGAATTTTCTTATTTATGGCCCCATCTTCACGAAATTTGGTAGGCGGATTCCCTGCGCTAACCGAAACCGATGTATGTACTTATTTCGATGGTATGACGCCACTGTCGGCTGCCATATTGAACTTTCCAATGTCACTAATTTGCACAATGTCCGCCATGTTGAACTTTCTTATTTATGGCCCCATCTTCACGAAATTTGGTAGGCGGATTCCCTGCGCTAACCGAAACTGATGTATGTACTTATTTCGATGGTATGACGCCACTGTCGGCCGCCATATTGAACTTTCCAACGTCACTAATTTTCCAACTTCCCGTGTAGGTAGATGGCTGACCCCATCTTCACGAAATTTGGTAGGTGGCTTCCCTACGCTAACCAAAACCATTGTATGTACTTATTTTGGTGGTATGACGCCACTGTCGGCCGCCATATTGAATTTTCCAAACATCACTAATTCTCCAACTTCCCGTGTAGGTAGAAGGCTGAAATTTGGCAGACCCATTCCTTACAGCTTACTTACAAAAGTTAAGCAGGTTTCATTTCGAAATTCTACACGTAACGGTCATAACGGTCGACAACGTCCGCCATGTTGAACTTTCTTATTTATGGCCCCATCTTCATGAAATTTGGTAGGCGGATTCCCTGCGCTAACCGAAACCGAAGTATGTACTTATTTCGATGGTATGACGCCACTGTCGGCCGTCATTTTGAACTTTTCAACGGTCTTTGTTACTTATGGGCCCATCTTCAAGAAATTTGGTACGCGGGTTCCCAACGATAACTGAACCCTACTTACGTACATATATACGTCCATAGCCTGCAGCTCGGTCACTGTGTGAGGCGGCGTTGGGTCCCCCATCCCAACGTCTCCAATGTTGTTGGCTGCCTGCCTATATAAGGCCGCCTGTCGCTCCAGTCTCTACATTCCCTTCCTTGCTTCGCCACGGTATTCACGTCTCCCTGCTGATAACTGCAGCCTTTTTATTTAATCCACGGCTTCTCCGCTGTTTTATTGTTCATTTATTACGATTATAGTTATTGTGTAGGTATTTTAGACTTACTTTACATTGTTCAGGTACCCATTTACTTTATCATTCCAACCGTACCCCCATTAACATGTCTATCGAGGTGATCACCATCGATCAAAGAACTGTCACTTACCAAGTGGTTTCCATGCCCGGAGATGGCACCTGCCTTTTCCATTCTCTTTGTTACATATTGCACGGCCATATCAGGCTCACTCTTGATATCCGGAGGAACATTGTGTCTTATGTATTGAATGACTGGGACAGGTTCAAGGTGTGGACTGATGACGGTACAGGAGATAATTATACTACACAGGAGCACTAGAAGAGTGAAATGCTTAAGTGTACCGACATGGCCAAATATTTTACACCTTTGGACAACTGCCAATGCCTCTTAAACATCTTAGATTCACAGGTGACGATTTCAGTAGTGGACACTTTGATATTTAGAAATGTTTAAACTCTCAAAAGCTGGATGTGAAGTTATCAATGAAACTGGTTGTATACTTACAACGCTTGACAGATGCCGAATGTCTCTTCAACACAAGTCCTACAAATACTGTCGTAA
>JANRMT010051816.1:0-10546 GCA_026402145.1 Polypterus bichir lapradei | reverse complement strand
GATTTCAGTAGTGGACACTTTGATGTTTATGAATGTTTAAACTCTCAAAAGCTGGATGTGAAGTTATCGATGAAACCGGTTGTAAGCTTACAACGCTTGACAGATGCCGAATGTCACTTCAACACAAGTCCTGCAAATACTGTCGTAATTGAAACAACCCATGAACATCAAACTGATTATGACAGCAGCAATCCAAGCTGTGAGATTTGAGACAAGATTACTGTTCACATGGCCAACGGTAAGTTGCATGCTCAAGAGTAAGCTCAGCGTACAGCTTGGTCATGTTACAACCGGAGGGCCGAACTGACAATATGGTATACAAAGAGATCCTTAACAAATAATTATTGACATATTTTCCCTCAGTTTAAAAAGGTTAAATTTTCTTCTTAATAAAAATTTTAATGCAGTACTTCGCCGCTGCGAAGCGCGGGTATTTTGCTAGTTGAATAATAAGAGTACAGGAGTCATCACTTGTGTAATTTAATCAATCTAAAGCCAGTTAGATGTGGTTCAGTGAACTCAACTATGCTTGTATATTCCTTGTTTATTTCATCTTTATTGTGTATTGTGAATTTGTGAAAATAAAACTTTTCTTATATTAAAAATTTGTTCTTGTTTTTTTACAGTATGCTTTAAAAAAAAAATGCCTCCAAAGCTGGACTGAATATTTTTGCCATAAACTGGGATTGTCAAGTATCCCATCATTATATGTTCAGCCTTTTTCTTGAAAACTGGATTATCCAACAGATTTTTTTTTGATTGTAGTTTCAGACTGATCAAGTTGATAAAGCCATGTTCATGTTCATCTGTGTAATTCTGAAGACCGCTGTCATATTGATTGGACTAGTTTGACAAGCTTCTATCTGTCCATTGCACATTCTTTGCCTACAGAGCAGATCTTTATATGACCTGTAATTTTTGGCAGAAGCTGTGGTGCAGCCACATAAACACAAGTTTTGTGTGTGTGTTTTTTTTTTCCCCTTCAGTCTATGGATTCAAAGTAACACTATATGCTGTATGGTACATTAAATAAAATATATCCCAAGTTTCAGTAACACACCAACTGCATAAAATTTTCAAGGACTTTTTCTTTGTAATAGAAATTGCTTGACAACATGTAAACAGAGAAGAGGTTGATTCAGCCCAGGCCCTGTTGTATTAATCCAGAATGTATGAAGACAGGCAGGCAGGCTAGCGGTTAAGGATGGTGAATAGGCCTCCGGGCTTTTTCCCCCCTTCTCTGATCAGCCTCAGACCCTGTGATTGCCAGGTTTTCCTAATTTTCCATTTCCAGGGCACCATCAATGTGACCTCTCTAACTAAATACCACGTTGTGGGACTTTGAGTGTCTCACACGAGTTTGGAGATCAGCAGCACAGGCATTGTTTATAACAGTAGAAGTGAACTGTGCACTTGTAGCAAAACTTTGATAAACACACATTTCCTCCCTTTATCAGTGAGAAGGCAAAATAAGAAGTATGAGTTTCCAGTTTTACTCACTCCTTTCAGTTCTTTTCCTGTTTAAAAAATGAAGTTTACTAATTAGGAGGGTTGATCTTTTCCTGTTTTAATCTAGTGAGTCCAGTAAGGAATATTTAAAGTGAAACCTAGATGTAGTAAAGCTAAACTTTTGAAATATTGGTAAACAAGGTTAATATTTGGTGATCTTGCCCTGTTGGGGGATAAAGATGTATTTAGTAAATTTATATATGACAATTGATTTCAGTATTTGTTTGTAGAGCACATTTTTATTTATGATTATTTTGATATTGTACTAGACTATTAAGTAGTCATATGTATACAAGCTTATCATAGTTTTCATTTCAATAGTAAGATAATAACAGTAGAGTTAGATTTAAACAAAAGCAAATATTTTAAAGAAATATTAAAAAGAAAATGTACACAACAGATCACAGCTTTTGAATTTATTTAGTGTATCTAAATGTCTTTTAAATAAAAGTTCAAGTTTTGTGTTTTAAACCTTGATTGTGTTGGTCTGTGCAAGAAACATCTCTTGAAAGAGAGAGAGTTGGGAACAAAGGAGCCATTAACACCTGGCCAAAGAGACCACCCTACAGGATAGCCATTAAAAGCACATGTGAAATTAATTTTGGAAAGCTGAAAATGACCTAAGCCAGACTAGAATGAAAATGCTTGCTTCTGTTTCTGATACCTTTTCACCTTTGAACTGAAATTTATTATAGTTGTAAATAAAATAACACAGTTGGAAAACTACTTTTTTTAAAACAGTACATGAAAAAGCATCTATTTTCCTCATTTTCCCCTTCTTTTTTAGCAAAGAATATATAAAATGCTCCAAAAATAGTTCTTAGGAAAATTGATTATTTTTCTTTTAAGAGTGAATATAATTTTGTGCAGTGCAGGATTTTCAGTATGTGCGGAGTAACTGAAGTTGGTACAACACTGCCACCTATGGATTTTTCTAAAACAAATTATTTACTTAAAGATTTATTATATTCATTACCTACATTTTTCCTGTTAATCTATTGGTATTAAAGATATTAATTTTAAGCATAGTTTATGCATATGAGTATATTTTTATAATGTTATGGCTTCACTGATTGTTTTTCATTAGATAAATATTTAGACTTTTAAAATAGCACTTTACTGCTTATTTTTTAGTTCTAGGCTTCAAAATAAATTTAAATTGAATCACATTTTATTCATGCAGTATGCAGTGTTTTTATTTGAAATAAAAGTGAATAAATCAGATTCTCATACTGTAGTCTTTAGATATTCAAGCACATTTTAGCCATTTCTGTTTCATTAATATTAGTTATATTAGTTAATTCAGTTTATTTAAATTAACCAAATAGCCTTTTCTTTACATTGCATCTTACTGACCCTTTATTTTTCTGTCTTCTATTCTTTTTTTTATTTTGATCGTCATGTAACATTTTACTCATAGTTCAAAAAACCATTGGATTGCAGTGGTAATATTTTGAAAAATCAGTAGATGTGAAGAAAAATGCACAGGCTTCTTTCTTAGATATATCCTTAATTCTTTAACCAGTTTAAGCAACTTTAAAATTTGTACAATACTGGACAGTCTTGAAAACACTGTCCAGACCCTGAAAGCTCATATAAACGAATCTGTTGTGGAATTTAGAATAATGTGAATGCTGTAGGCATGTAGGATTAATAGTCCAATAATAATTTGATAGTTCTGAAATTGTATCTGGTAAGCATTTCTGCATGAAACTAGCTCTTCTTTAAAACTTCTAATTTTTTTTTGTTGGGAGAAATAAAAAAAATTAATACAATTGGCTGAATTAGTTCAAAAGTAAAGAATAAAATTTGTGAGCTGCACCTGACTCAGACTCATGAATATTCTTAATTATTGATTTTACTTATTTTGTATGTTTGTGAAAGAAATACTTTATTTATATAATTAATATGTTTGCATCATATTGATCCAAATCATTGTGCCATGTTTAATTAATTTGGCATATTTTTGAAGAAAAGGTGATGAAGTAAAATTGGTTGTGTTTGTCAACAGAGGTGTATATTCAAGACCTGGTGATGATTGGAAGCTTGTTTGTTTTTTTTCCTGAAGTGTAAACCCATTTTAAAGAGGGTATTGCTACAGTTTCACAATAATCTATTTATTACATGCTTCTTTATTTACTAACTTAAAAACCTAGTATATGTGATAACAGCTAGGATTTTTTTAACAAGTGATTAACAATTTGAATGCAACTTTAAGAATTAGAATTATGTAGGCACTTCTTAGTATAAATCCTGCAAAAAAAAAAAAAAAAAAAAAAGAACACAAAATTGCTACATGAAGCTGAAATGTGGTATCAGTATATGAATGCTGTTTTTAAATGTGTTTCTTCACCTGTACATCCCTGTGAACATATATCAAAGTGAAGATATTATTAGTCATTTTGCTTTGTTAATTTAAAAAATAAACAAAAAAAAAAACCTAATCTGTATACAATTTAAGAAGCTAGCTTGGTAAACATCAAAATGTAATTGATTAAACCACGGTTAACAGCTGCTAGTAGTTTACCAGTAACATTCTAAATAAAAAGAATGACAAAAATCTTTCCCTTTTGTTTCAGCTGAAATAATGTCCAAAACCTAGAGATGTAGAATGTTAACATAACTTGCTTTTTTATTAGCAGTCTTTTGTTCAATTGTTTAGATTAAATGTAGATTAAAATATTGTTATTTAGTAATCCTGCTAACATTGTTACCTGCTGATAAGGACAAGCATTAGCCAGTCTCATCATCTTTCACACTTCTATACAAATTCTGCCCTATCTGGAAATTATAAAGCAATAGTGATGGATAAAGTTTTTCATCTTAATGGTTTGCACTTGCCTCTCTGATTATACCCCAAGAGAGCTGATAACCAACTAAAAGGAGAGACTTGGTTTCATATGAAATAGAAAGGCTTTAACTGTGTGTACAGAAACCAAATCAAATGTGTACATTTTGTCAGTCTTATAGTTTATAGTCTATAGTTATAAATGAAAACTTATTCATTTTAGAGCCTTTACTTTTAGTAAGTTAAAACAAAAAGGTTTAACAAGTCGCCAACATTAATATGGTAAACTGTTCTAGTGTTATTTCAACTGCATTTTTAGAAGTGTACTACTTTGGGTGATGGACACATTAAACCAAAACAATGACAGATTACCAGAGTCTTTAATTGGAAGGTAGGTAATGTTATCCACAATTACATCTCTGCAATGTACTGCAGAAAAAATGTCTGGGATAGTGAATAGTTTTTCACATATTTTTTCCCCATGGGTTGTGTTGGAGGATGTCTCTTAATACCCTGAGCTAAAGATTTTTTTTTAATTCTTTTGTTTATTATTTTTAACTTTAACTACACTATACTGGTGCTCTAGACCCAGCTTCATACTTTGTGGACCCAGGATATTTTAGTGATACAGTTGGGAGGAAGCTTTTTTGTTTTCAAGATTGAGCAAAAGATGGAAGACTTTTTTGAAAAATGCTAGGAATTGTATTAACAGAAGTATTATTACAGAAGTGACTGTATTTGTGATATATTTGAAAGTCGATTCTCAAATATCATGGAGTTAATTTTCTAACTGAAAAATGTATGGGTGGTTCAGTGAAAAAGACTGGTTAAAATCTGTTTCCATATTATAACCTTTTTTAAAAAGACAGTGTACTACATTTTCTAAGCCACTTTATTCAGAAAAATATTTTGAACTTCTGTCATTGATCTGCAACATTTTTATTGTAATATTTTATTAGCACAACACATTTAGTAAATATTTTATTGTTTTAATTAACAAAAACAATTATGTTTTGAAGTCTCAAGATAATACCTATTGTAATAATTTTTTTAACAACCTCATTAAAGGCTGTGGTGCTGTATTCAATATTTTAACACTGAAAAACTATGTATGTTTGATCATTCATGGCTAAAATTGTTTTGTCTGTGAACTCCAGGTCTTTTTTCGGAGTTTGAAACATTCTTTTGTTGACATCCAGAGTAGTGTGTATTGTGTGTTGACATCACTGTTTTCAAATTGCAGTGAGATCTGGCTGCTGTATGTTTCTTGTGCATGAAGTAATTATGGGCTGGAGTCTTCCATGTGGCAAAATGGGTGTGTGGTCCCTAAAAGGATTCATTGGGCAGGCCAGGTCTCCTTTGCCTCAGGCTTTGCAGGCCCAGAAAGGGAATAAAGCCTGAAAAATAAACTTAAATTACCTAAAAAGTATAACAAAGGCTCCATAGAGGAGGGATTGCCATAAATTGGGATTGGCTTGTATAATAAAGGACCAACAAAGAATTTGTATTTATTAAGATTTTATTAGCCAAAAAAAAATAAATAAAAAGCAAGCCAGACAAAGATACAAAATAGAGCAAAAAAGGAAAAATAGATTTGTCTACAAAGGCAAACAAGTCCTAATACGCAGTCTAGTAGAATAGTATAAGAAAAAGAATAAAAGAACATAAGGAAACAAAAAGGAAATTGAAACAACAAGTGATACTGTTTATATATGAAATTATGCAACATATAAATTATATGAAATTGTTTACACAGGGTAAAAATAGGTTTAAAAGTTTGGCTAGGGTGTCTCCATTCAGGTACAAGAAATAAGAGTGGATATTTACATTTATTTTGGCTTGTTTCAAGTATATCTGCTCCTTGCTTTGATATCCTATTGGAGTAACCAAGATTCCAGATTCATTTGTCATATATAATCAAGACAGGTATAACATACAGTGAAGTGAAAATGTTTAAACAGGACAAAAAAACTGGGACCCTAACTTATAAATATGTACTTATCAAGAACTGAGGCAAATCTCTTAAAATTCTTCATAGATATGATCAAATGTTTTTCTAAAGAAATGTAAACATTTGCATAATTGAAAGTTGCACCTATAGTGCCTTACTTCCATAAACTGTTTTTGTTTATTTTGGAATTAAACTAACATTGTGATTCAGATTTTAAACTTCAATTTAAAAATGTTTTGTTTGGGTGAATGCTATAATTACAGATATGATAAACGGAGGTATACTTTTTTGTAAATAAGATTAACGTTATTAGGTCATCAGTCATACTGTCTGCTCAGATCCATCTTTTCCTGTAGTGTGTTCTGCTGTCTTTGACCACTTTAAGCCTGTGTCATTGTCTGTGTTGTCTGATTTGGTGCAACACCTGCATCCTACAAATTGCCCCTGGACAGTCTCCCCTCTTGATTACTTAAGGTTTTTGATTCTGTCAGACCAAGTATTGTTTCCTTAATAAATGCTAGTTTGATTTCTGGTTGAGTTCATGTTTCTCAAGACCAGAGAATGCTAAAAAGGGAAAGAGTAAACCACAAAAAAAGTAAACCACAAGAAAGTAAATAAGAACGATACAAAAACTGTGCTGAATTGACAAGATCTAACCAACACCTGAGTTAAAAGTATAAAATAGTCAATTAAATACTATGGTTAAAATTTAATAATTATATATCCTAAATCTAGCTTGTTATGTACATGTTACTGAGAGTTTAGCAGTCTTATTGCCTGGGGAAAAAAATCTGTTGCACATTCAGGTTGTTCTTGATTTTATGGAGCGATATCTTCTACCAGGTGTCAAGAGAGGAAACAGTCCTAGAGGGTGTGAGAAGACTCTCACGATGCAGAGGGTTTTGTTCTTGCATCTGTCCTTAAAAATGTCTTCAATGGACAGAACAGGGACCCCTGCAACTCTCTCAGCCATCTTCACTGCACATTGCAGAGTCTTCCCGTCAGACACACTGCAGTGTCCATACCAAGATGTGATGCAGCACTTCAGGACACTCTCAATAGTTCCTCAGTAGAAGCTGGTAAAGATGGCACAAGGGATTCTCGCCTGCTTCAGCCTTCTATAAAAGTGCAACCTCTTTTCAGCTTTCTTGACCTGGGGCCTCATGCATAACGCTGTGCGTATAATTTGCACTATAACATGACGTAAGCATAAAAGCCAAAATGTGCTTATGCACAGAAAAATCTAGATGCAGGAATCTGTGCGTTCGCCAACTTCCGTGTTCTTCCGCTACATAAATCCCGGTTAGCGTGAAAAGTAACGCTCGTGCATGCGCCTGCTGTCCCGCCCCAATTCCTCCCAGAATTATGCCTCTTTGAATATGCAAATCAATATAAATAGCCCTTAAGCTCAGTGTTTTGTGAAAAGGCAATGGGAAAAGCAAGAGGGAAATTGGAAGAATTTCAGCGAATACCAAGTGGAGGCAAAAAAAATGTACTATTTGTTGGTTTAAACCGTGGTATAAACAACAAAAGGAATTTGATCAACTGACATAGCGTTTCGGAGAAACTCGAAAGCTCAAGTTCACAAAGTTGCACTGTGCCCGAAATAAAAAAGAAGTTGTCAGATATCAAAGTCGCCGTGAAAAGGCGAGTTGTAGCCCACCATCTTAGTGTCATATGAAAGCTTATTAGGGTACAGAGAAAAAAAAAGGCACACAGTGGGGGAAAAAGCACGAAATATCAACTTAAATCTCCAAATTTCCACTTTAATCACGTAGTTTATTTTGTCATTAAAGTAGAACATCATAAACTTCGTCATAAAATCGTTTAATTAACCAGTTTCTCAAATCACATCGTAATTAAAGTAGCAAGTTAAATGTTTTGTTTTATATGTGTTCTATGTGCTTTATGTGTGTGAATCACTACGTGCTTCCGGGCTTTCTCTTCCTCCGACAGGACACAGAATCCATTACATTCGTGATATTACAGCTCTCTGAATAACTAAAATAGTGAGATGTATACTTGATATCATTTTCATGATGATAGGAGTTAAAGCACGTTATTAAACATGGGTTTCACGGTGGCACAGTGATTATGCGCGACCTTCGATGAAATAATTTATTGCAGCAGTACTCAGGGGCGGCTCTAGGCGCGTGGTGGCCCTGGGCAGAGGAAGAATCGGTGTCCCCTTCGCCCGCATATGTCAATATGGTGTCTTATGGACGGCAGATGACCACGTCCGTTGCGGACACTGCATAGCCACCTCGGGCTCATGACACAAGCGTTTAACTTTTGCCGAAATTTGCCGCTGTTTTTAGCTGTGTCGTTATTTTCTCTTTCTGTTTTATATTCAATATATATATTGGCGTGGTGGCCCTTGGGATTTGGCGACCCTGTGCAGGTGCACAGTTTGCACATGCCTGAGGCCGCCCCTGTAGTGCCGTCTCTTTCAAACGCGCTAACCTCCAATTCCTGTCCTTAATTTTCTTTTTCCAAATAACCGATCGCCACACAATCAGCTCTGTAATAAACGTTGAGCCATCTGTAAGCTTATAATTTACATTCATCAAAACTTTTAAGGAACATTGAAATATCTTCGTAGTACATATTTAATTATTCTATTCTTCACGCCAGTCCCAGTGAAACATACAGTGCAAGGTAGGAACAATCCGTGAGCGGAGTGCCAGATCCTTGCTAGCGTAGAAACACCGTGTCCTGTAATTATTAACAATACAGATTATTTAAATGAAGTTAAAGTTTTATCTGTATAATACAATAAACATATTTTGCTATGAAGAAACTAGAATATAAAACATGTTTTCAGTTATTTCACCTTTTTTTGTTAAGTACATAACTCCACATGTGTTCATTCATAGTTTTGATGCCTTCAGTCATGAAAATAAAGAAAACACATTGAATGAGGAGGTGTGTCCAAACTTTTGGCCTGTACTGTAGTTGCACCTGAAAAGACAGTTAAAAAATCTTCTAGCATTGTTATATCATGGAAGACCCAAAGAGTATCTGATTTAAAGAGAACATGCCGTAGAGCTTATATTTATAATCTATACTAATAAAAGGCAAAGCCCTCACTGACTGACTGACTCACTCACTCACTCATCACTAATTCTCCAAGTTCCCGTGTAGGTAGAAGGCTGAAATTTGGCAGGCTCATTCCTTACAGCCTGCCCATATAAGGCCGTCCGTCAGCGGCAATCCAATAGAAACACTGCCGCTAAATATTCACAGGTGAAGGACTGTGCTTATGCAGAGGAAGATGAGATGGTCAGGGTGGTGTTTGGCACAAACTCAGCGAAACTGTGAGAGAAACTTTTAAGTGCCGGGTCTTAGCTGACATTACATACAGCCATGGACATCACACGAGATGGCACCAGCACAGCTGGGAACCTTCGATGCAAGAACACCAAGTGGCTCACGTGAACTGACGCAGTGCACAGACAAAAAGCAACAGTTCCAAAGAGTGCTGAACAAAAACCGAATTACACAATTGAGAAGGCGGAAAAATAATATGAAGCGTCTGATACATACAAGCATATTCATAAGTGCAGCTACTGCGGAAACAAAGCACACGGTGCAAAAAGTGAATGCCCCGCTAAAGGAAGACAGTGTAAAAAAAAAAACCTGTGCATGCAGTGTGTGATGTCTCAATTAAAGAAGAAGATTAGCTGTTTATTGATGCAGTAAGAAACGAATCGATGAATGAAACCTGTTATCTTTACAACGATTGACAAACACGGAATGTAACTTGAACACAACACATCGTACAAATACGACCCTGATTGAAACAAATAATGATAATCAAATCCTTGATGACAGCAACACTCAGTAACACTCACAAAACAATTACTGTATATTGACAATCATGTTACGTTATTTTTAAAATGTTCCCTTTTCTTTTTCATAACATCTTTAACACACTACTTCTCCGCTGCGAATATATATATATATATATATATATATATATATATATATACCCCGATCTACATACTCTCAAATAGACAAGCCACACGCCATGGCGCAATTGTAGAGGCTTCGCCTCTAGCGCCGACATCTGAAGTTTGATTCCCGAGAGGGGATGTACTGAGTATGTACGCGCGCTTCTCGATTCATTTTAACCTCGCATCTCCTTGGTTTGGGACGTATGGAAAAAATATGCGGTTAACGCAGAATCATGTTACGTTATTTTTAAAATCTTTCCTTTTCTTAGCACAAGCACAGCTGAGAAGCTTCAAAGCATGTACTCCATAACAAAAAATAACGCATTTAATCACACTTTCAAT
>JANRMT010051810.1:0-10184 GCA_026402145.1 Polypterus bichir lapradei | reverse complement strand
CTGGGCAGGGCAAATGCATCATTTTCAAAACATTAACCGAACAGTGTTTTTTTAATTTATTTTTCTGAATACGTTTTTGTTAACTTACTTCAGTTCAGAGTCATTTCAATCAATATATTTTGATTTTGACTTTATATAATCAGGAATGACTTTATAAATTCCGACGCTGACTTTATATATTCAGATTTTCACTTTATATATTCCAGCGCTGACTTTATATATTCTGACGCTGACTTTATATATTCAAGTTTTGAATTTATATATTCCAGCGATTACTTTATTTATTCAAGTTTTGACTTTATATATTTAAAAAAAAGTTTTGACTTTATATATACCAACGCTGACTTTATGTATTCGGGAATGACTTTATATATTCCGACAGTGACTTTATATATTCGGGAATGACTTTATATATTCAAGTTTTGACTTTATATATTCTGACGCCGACTTTATATATTCAGAAAATCAATGTATTTGCCTGTTTCGCACCCCATAGTATATGTGTGTGTGTATATATGTACACATGTATGTATGTATATATATATATATATATATATATATATATATATATATATATATATAAATATGACAACAACACTCATATCAATGAGAAAACAATTACATTAACAATCATGTTACGTTATTTTTTAAATTTTTCCTTTTCTTTTTCATAACTTCTTTTATACACTACTTCTCCGCTGCGAAGCGCGGGTATTTTGCTAGTTATCTATAATAATAAAAGGCAAAGCCCTCACTGACTGACTGACTGACTGACTGACTCATCACTAATTCTCCAACTTCCCATGTAGGTAGAAAGCTGAAATTTGGCAGGCTCATTCCTTACAGCTTACTTACAAAAGTTAAGCAGGTTTCATTTCGAAATTCTACACGTAACGGTCATAACGGTCGACAACGTCCGCCATGTTGAACTTTCTTATTTATGGCCCCATCTTCACGAAATTTGGTAGGCGGCTTCCCTGCGCTAACCGAAACCGATGTATGTACTTATTTCGATGGTATGACGCCACTGTCGGCCGCCATATTGAACTTTCCAACGTCACCAATTTTCAAACTTCCCGTGTAGGTAGAAGGCTGACCCCATCACCATGTGAGGCGGTGTTGGGTCCCCCATCCCAATGCCTCCCACGTTGTTGGCTGCCTGCCTATATAAGGTTGTCCGTCGCTCCAGTCTCTACATTCCCTTCCTTGCTTCTCCACAGGATTCACGTCTCCCTGCTGATAACTACAGCCTTTTTGTTTAATCCACGGCTTCTCCGCTGTTTTATTGTTTGTTTATTACAATTATAGTTATTGTATAGGTATTTTACACTTACTTTACATTACTCAGGTACCCATTTCCTTCATCATTCCAACCCCCATTACCATGTCTATCGAGGTAATCACCATCGATCAAAGAACTGTCACTTACCGAGTGGTTTCCATGCCCGGAGATGGCACCTACCTTTTCCATTCTCTGTGTTACATATTGCACAGCCATATCAGGCTCACTCTTGATATCCGGAAGAACATTGTGTCTTATGTATTGAATGACTGGGACAGGTTCAAGGTGTGGACTGATGACGGTACAGGAAATAATTATACTACACAGGAGCACTAGAAGAGTGAAATGCTTAAGCCCTTCACCTATGGTTCTGCATGTGAGTTGATGGCTGCCGCTGAATTGTTCGGTTGGTGCTTTCAAGTGTACCGAAATGGCCAAATATTTTACACCTTTCGACAACCGCCAATGCCTCTTAAACATCTTACATTCACAGGTGACGATTTCAGTAGTGGACACTTTGATGTTTATGAGTGTTTAAACTCTCAAAAGCTGGATGTGAAGTTATCGATGAAACCGGTTGTAAGCTTACAACGCTTGACAGATGCCGAATGTCACTTCAACACAAGTCCTGCAAATACTGTCGTAATTGAAACAAACCATGAACCTCAAACTGATTATGACAGCAGCAATCCAAGCTGTGAGGTTTGAGACAAGATTACTGTTCACATGGCCAACTGTAAGTTGCATGCTCAAGAGTAAGCTCAGCACACAGCTTGGTCATGTTACAACCAGAGGGCCGACCTGACAACGTGGTATACAAAGAGATCCTTAACAAATAATTATTGGCATATTTTCCCTCAGTTTAAAAAGGTTAAATTTTCTTCTTGATAAAAATTTTAATGCAGTACTTCGCCGCTGCGAAGCGCAGGTATTTTGCTAGTTAATTATATTTCTGATCAACCTAATTAGCACATACTCCTACACAGTTTAATGCAGGTCCTTTTTATATTTGTCCTTTGCTACAGTAATTTCGTGCCTGTGATAGTGCATGTGCTTACTATTTCACCAAAATTTTACAATGCTGCATATAAGATCAGGAAAAGAAGTAGCATTATTTTTGTATTATAAAAAGTTGTCTCCTTTCTCCATTCCTCTGTCCTCATCTCACACTATTTTTTTTTACATTTGAAAATTTGCAACTGCCAAAGCCCAGGGGTCTAAATACTTAGGCAGCTTGATTTGCTCTCAATGCAACTTCTATACACTTTTGTAAAGCATTTTTGTTCTAAATCTTTTGTTGTGTGTTTTATTTATGATGTATCTGTTAACCTGTGTTGTACATATTTCACCATTACTTTTACTCTTTTCTTAATGTTTCAGTTTAATTTGAATTATGTAAAATTTATATTCTGTCTTTCTGTATACATTTTGCAGTCGTAAGCATATCTGAGTTTATAAGAGATTGCTGTAAATTCACATGGGAACGGCACAAAAAATTATGCATCAAATGCCATGAACTGTAATCATTAGCACTAGAATCCCTGAAGCCTGTGAAAATTTTCATTGTCTCTGCCCACCTTAATTTTCCTGACATACGCGAGGAACCTCCAAAGTCCTTATTACAAGCATCTTTGTTTTGCAGATGTGTCAATTAGTGGCACTCAGCCTGCACGCACCCATCCCCAACTCGGCCAACTGCATGCCCAGCCTGACATAGTTACCCTCTGTATTTATCTTCCCCAGCCAGAATTCTACCTAACAGCTCACAGAAACATCATTTGAACAATTTCTTTTTATTCAGTTTTGTTCTTGGAGGTTGAAGTGTACGTCATACCTTGTTTCAGAATAGAAGACGCCAAGAATATAAGTTGGTACAAAATAAAGACATTCACATGCATTTGTGTGTTTGCATGGTTCATTTTCGACCAGTTACATTTGATATAATAAACAAATACTTTTATCTGAGTCTGTAACAGTCTGTAAATTTATTTAACACTAGAATTACCAGAGCCTACGAGAAAACTCCTAAATCCGGCCCACCTTAAATCCGTTCACACCTCTCCGCCAGCGTCTTTTGTCCTGTAAAAGTGTCGATAACAGCAAGCAGCCTGCTATCCCACCCCCTCCCCCCCGCCCAGCGCCGCAGTTCAATTCACAAAGAAGTTTGTCAGTGCTCAGTGTTTATCTTCGAGTGAAGTGCTGGAGCTTTATAGGGTAAAAAATTACATCATCATTTGGAATACATACATTTCATGTGTGTTCAGTGTCATCAACAATCTCTGTAAAAACGTGGTTAACAGAGAAACGTTTTTCATGTTTTAGTAATAATTGACAAAATGTAGACATGAAATGTATAATGTGTGAAGCCTGAAATACAAATATGAAATAAACAATTTCACAAAAGGTAGAATATATCAAAACAAGTGCACTTTTATTCAAGAATTGAACTGAAGAAAAAGAAAGCAGGTTACGGTAGGCGGTTGATACAACAACCAATCTAGAGGTTGAGGTTTCAATATCAGCTGCTTCCCAAATTTACCATTTTGAGTTGTGAGCTGCTCTTATTGCTTATGTCATACAATAAAAACATACATTTGATTTGCGTCTGTAAATTTATAGTACTTGTCAAAGTTTTTTTTCCAGTTTTTTTCTCTCACTCACGTTCAAGCTTCCAATCACCCCTACACCCCCAGCCCCTCCTCCCCCCGATCTGAAGCCGTTTTCAGATAAAGACGTGGTACAAACTTGTTTTGTTATACCCCCTCTTTATTTGAAAACTGTGTTAGATCTTGTGAGCGAACGAGACTGGGAAAACTGTGAACGTGGTTGTGAGTGTTGTGCGTGATTGAGAATGACTATGGATGTGAATGTTTTTTATTCAGTTTTATTCTTGAGTGGTTCCTGCTCACACTGAATTAGTATGCACCCTGTGATCCATGATGTCAAAGCCACGCTGACAAAAAAAGGGAGACTTATGTATATATGACATTTGGAATAATTCATTTTATGACCTGTATTGTACATTTTGGAAAACGTTGTTGCACTATTGCAACATTATATTCATTTGCATAACTTCGTCATTTGAAATACATAAATTTCATGTGTGTTCAGTGTCATCAACAATCTCTGTAAAAACATTGTTAACACAGAAACGTTTTTTATGTTTTAGTAATAATTGACAAAATGTAGACATGGAATGTATAATGTGTGAAGCCTGAAATACAAATATGAAATAAACACTTTCACAAAAGGTAGAAGTATAACAAAACAAGTGCACTTTTATTCAAGAATATAAACAAAGAAAAAAGAAAGCAGGTTACGGTAGGCGGTTGATACAACAGCTTGCGTGGTGCAATGCTAAGAACTGCTGATTCCCAATCAAGAGCTTCTGGGATGGATGCTGGCAGCTTCTCAAGTTTACCATTTTGAGTAGAGAGCTGCTCCTATTGTTAATGTTATACAATAAAAACATACATTTTATTTACATCTGTAACAGCCACTGTAAATGTATAGTACTTGTCAAAGTTAGCGTCTTTTTTTTTAGTTTTATTCTCTCACTCACGTTCACACTCCGACAACACCTCCCTGCCCCTCCCCAACAGAACTGATTCATTCACGTTTATGTGTCAACTGTTATCCCACCACCTCTGAGAATTCCCTGTAAAACAGCATCAGATCGGGGGTTTGGGGGGAGCAGGGAGTTGTTGTGGGAGCCTTGATAGCCTATGATAGCCTTTTGTGAAAGTGTTTATTTTATGTTCCAGGACATGTGAAGGGAAGAACAGTAGAGAACTAGTAGAATAGGTCAGTACCATGCTATATACAATTTTCAAATTCAAATGTTAACAGTTTCCAGGTGTATGACTGGTGTACTGGTTTCAATGTACACACTGCTCAATGCTATGACTCTTATTGCAGGGAAGAAGCACCTGGCACTGAGTTTTCTTTCCTAGGGAATGTCACCAGGTTGAGCATGTTGTAGAACACAGCAGCCACCCACCTGCATATTCCTGCTCATAGTGAATAAGCATGCGCCTTCTGGTCCATGATATCAATGCCATACTTTTAAAAAAAAAAAAAAAAGAAGAAGAAGCAAAATGCACATGAAACACATGTTTTGAGTCTGTTCTTAATTTCGTTCTTGGCACATTTGATATGTATATAAGCTTATATCGTGTTAAGTTAATTATAACAGCACTGATAAATAATTTGTCTTTTTAGCACTGACACAAGTCCCATAAATTTACAGAGACTAAGATTAAATGTATGTTTTTATTATTATATAATAATAGCTCACTATTCAAAGAAATAAATGTAGAAAGGACCCAGGATTCCAACCCTTTACCCTCTGACTACAAAGCAGCAGTTTATTTACTGTGCCACCTGCATATCTGGTTAATATGGTTGAAAATGAAACACACAAACAAACATGCATTCAGCTCTGTTTATTTTGTACGACTGATATTTGGCCTTCAGTTTTTACACATTGACTGCAACATGTAAATTGAACAGTTTCTTTTTCTTCAGTTTGAATAAAAGCATACTTGTTAAATTATACCTTTTGTGAAAGTGTTTATTTGATATTTGGACTTCAGTCTTCACACATTCTTCGCTTCATGTCAACATTATGTTATTACTATAAGTTATGAAAAAAATTTACACAGATTGTTGTAGATACAGAACACATGTGAAATGTATGTATTTCAAATAATGATAAAGTGTATCATTTGCCTATACAATTCCCTACAACTAATTGCCAGATAAAAATATCAACACAGACGAGCTGTGAGAATTTTGCTCTGTGATGACTTCAGCTACCTGATGGAGGGTGGTTGAGTGCAGGCTGCATGCTGCTAATTGACACATTGGCAAAAGAAAAGCACTTCTGGGGGGCAATTGATGCAGTAATAAGGAGCTCCGAAGAAAATTAAGGTGGTCCAGGAAAACAAAACATCTCACAGGCTTCAGGGATTCTAGTGTTAACTTGCCCTTCCAAACTAGATTTAAAATATTTTTCCCATTAAACAGGCATGAAATTCAGATATGTTGGTTATGCTTTTTTATGTTTTCTAGGACCTTGGATGAAAGTGTGTACAAGATTTCTATATCACTAGCTCAGCGATACTGTGTTCCTCTTTGGGAGGTGTACATGACACATTTGGAATTTCTTTTTACTGATAGTGGGTAAGTATTCTTGGGTATCATGTATTTTGTTTCGCACCCAAAACATCTGTTATGGTAAAGTATTTTTTCTGTCCTTTTTGCTTAAAGAAATAATTGTTTCTACATCATGGTGTTGTCTCTCATTAAATTTTAACTATTTGGTAACAGTTTCTCATTTATTTTTTGTTGTTTCATAAGGAAATTAAGTTATCACAAAGTTGAAACAAAGTGGAAGTAATGCTCCTATATTTTTAGTGAACCCACATGAACATAAACCTTAATTTTGAGAGTGTGAAATTGGTGACAGATGATGAGGAAGAATGCTCTTTACATGCTCTTCAATAGCCTGTTATTCACAGAAATGTGATTTCTAAAATGTCATGTGAATCCTTATTCTGATTAGAGAAATCTGATTATTGGTCTCTGAGAAATCTCGCTAACAGATATAGATTCCACCACAAATAAAATTATGTGGCCATGTCAACCCATAACTGGGTTATTGTTAAGGATTTCTTTGTCTACACCTGTCCATTGCACTCTGTCAGCCTGCACATGTATTTATTTTGCACATTTATTTTGCTGCAAGCAATCTGGTAACAGAAACCTGTAAATAAAGTGTCAATTTATTTAATCATATCTAATTAAACACTAGAGAATTGTCATGTTTATTTCAGAATTTATGGTGGCCGATAATGACATTTAACTCTTTTTTTTGTGCTAGCTGCATGACATTTGAGAATTTTGCTAAAGGAAAACACCAGAAGATTACTTGCACATGTAAATATGGATTATTAAGAAATCAGGTTTCTGCCTTAACTGAGTTATTCACCTTTACCCAGGTTATATGTGTGCATGTAAAATGCACTGTGCACAACCTTTGAGTCACAGCCCCTACCAAACTGTAAAAATATACCGTAAGAACAGTGATATACAGTGGTGTGAAAAACTATTTGCCCCCTTCCTGATTTCTTATTCTTTTGCATGTTTGTCACACAAAATGTTTCTGATCATCAAACACATGTAACCATTAGTCAAATATAACACAAGTAAACACAAAATGCATTTTTTAAATGATGGTTTTTATTATTTAGGGAGAAAAAAAATCCAAACCTACATGGCCCTGTGTGAAAAAGTAATTGCCCCCTTGTTAAAAAATAACCTAACTGTGGTGTATCATACCTGAGTTCAATTTCCGTAGCCACCCCCAGGCCTGATTACTGCTACACCTGTTTCAATCAAGAAATCACTTAAATAGGAGCTGTGTTGAACCTTCCCAGGAGTGGCCGGCCGACCAAAATTACCCCAAGAGCACAGAGACGACTCATCCGAGAGGTCACAAAAGACCCCAGGACAACGTCTAAAGAACTGCAGGCCTCACTTGCCTCAATTAAGGTCAGTGTTCACGACTCCACCATAAGAAAGAGATTGGGCAAAAATGGCCTGCATGGCAGATTTCCAAGACGCAAACCACTGTTAAGCAAAAAGAACATTAGGGCTCGTCTCAATTTTGCTAAGAAACATCTCAATGATTGCCAAGACTTTTGGGAAAATACCTTGTGGACTGATGAGACAAAAGTTGAACTTTTTGGAAGGCAAATGTCCCGTTACATCTGGCGTAAAAGGAACACAGCATTTCAGAAAAAGAACATCATACCAACAGTAAAATATGGTGGTGGTAGTGTGATGGTCTGGGGTGCTTCAGGACCTGGAAGGATTGCTGTGATAGATGGAACAATGAATTCTACTGTTTACCAAAAAATTCTGAAGGAGAATGTCCGGCCATCTGTTCGTCAAATCAAGCTGAAGCGATCTTGGGTGCTGCAACAGGACAATGACCCAAAACACACCAGCAAATCCACCTCTGAATGGCTGAAGAAAAGCAAAATGAAGACTTTGGAGTGGCCTAGTCAAAGTCCTGACCTGAATCCAATTGAGATGCTATGGCATGCCCTTAAAAAGGCGGTTCATGCTAGAAACCCCTCAAATAAAGCTGAATTACAACAATTCTGCAAAGATGAGTGCGCCAAAATTCCTCCAGAGCGCTGTAAAAGACTCATTGCAAGTTATCGCAAACGCTTGATTGCAGTTATTGCTGCTAAGGGTGGCCCAACCAGTTATTAGGTTCAGGGGGCAATTACTTTTTCACACAGGGCCATGTAGGTTTGGATTTTTTTTTCTCCGTAAATAATAAAAACCATCATTTAAAAACTGAATTTTGTGTTTACTTGTGTTATATTTGACTAATGGTTAAATGTGTTTGATGATCAGAAACATTTTGTGTGACAAACATGCAAAAGAATAAGAAATCAGGAAGGAGGCAAATAGTTTTTCACACCACTGTATATATATATATATATGACAGCAACACTCATAACAGTGACAAAACAATTAGATTGACAATCATGTTACGTTATTTTCAAAATGTTTCCATTTCTTTTTCATAACTTATTTAACACACTACTTCTCCGCTGCGAAGCGTGGGTATTTTGCTAGTTACTTATATTTTCCACACAATAGCCAATATGTCACAAATTCTGCCAGGGTATGTAATACAAACTAGATGGACATTCACAAGATATGACATTCTCAAATGTCTGTTGTCTTTTTGTAAATATCTTTTCCTAATAAAAACTGGTTTCCCTTCATTTTTTAGCAGCACTGAAACGTGTTTCTTATGCTGCAGTTTACAGTATATAGAGCTCTTTTAAGGACTGAAAATTTTTATTGATTAGAGTTTTTCATTGGACGACTCAGTGGGTCAAATATAGGATAGTTTCTTCCTTTATAATCTTTAACACGTTAAAGGCATGCCATTAGACTGGAAGCTCTTTTAATTTGCCCACTGTTTTGTCTATGTGCTCTGTGATTGATTCCCCATTTCAATTTGACCTTATCCTTCAAGTTTGATTTCTCTCTCTCTCTTGTTTGTACCCATTGATGTTATGGCATGCTTCTTACCCACTCTGACTCTGTATTGGAAAAAAGCAGGTTCATTTCATGAATGGTGGGAATAGATAGGGTTTATCTCCACCAAACTTTTCATTTTCAGGAACCAATAGTAAAATAATTTTTGGGCATTTAGTATAATACAAGTTGTTGATAGATAAATTAAACAAATGAAACCCAGTGATTATAATATTTAAGCTATTTTTTATGTGGTTTATATTTCAACAGCAACTCTTTGCAACAGCCCTAAATGGGATGCTTCAATAAATTCCTGTCTGTCCTATTACTGTATATTTTGGTTTTAACAAATACTTCTACACTTTAACAAATATTCAAACAGTATTCATATTTCACTTTGCAAATGTGTGACAAGAAAGTTTCCAATTCTATACTGAACAAACACTGTCTTAATTAGCTTATTGGTTTTCTCAGCGCTTATTGCAGAATATCCCACAAGGACAGTAAAATTAGAAGTGTGCTCTGTTGCACAGAGAATAGCACATTTTAATGCATCTTAACTTTACATATTTGCAAATTACCTCTTCTGTTGAAATAATATTGCACCCTGCATATATCTACTTTCTTGTTAATTTTTCTCTTTTACCTGAAGCTTAAAATTGCTTTATTATATAATTGCTTAATTTGTTGATTGTATTTACTTTTGAAGTGTATGTCCAGTTTTTCAGTATTTTCCTTATTTAAATCTTGTATTTGAATAATCTTTTAATGTTGTTACATTGTGCATGTGTGTGTGTATGTATATATATATATATATATATATATATATATATAT
>JANRMT010051808.1:0-11807 GCA_026402145.1 Polypterus bichir lapradei | reverse complement strand
TATATATACAGGTCCTTCTCAAAAAATTAGCATATTGTGATAAAGTTCATTATTTTCTGTAATGTACTGATAAACATTAGACTTTCATATATTTTAGATTTATTACACACAACTGAAGTAGTTCAAGCCTTTTATTGTTTTAATATTGATGATTTTGGCATACAGCTCATGAAAACCCAAAATTCCTATCTCAAAAAATTAGCATATTTCATCCGACCAATACAAGAAAAGTGTTTTTAATACAAAAAAAGTCAACCTTCAAATAATTATGTTCAGTTATGCACTCAATACTTGGTCGGGAATCCTTTTGCAGAAATGAATGCTTCAATGTGGCGTGGCATGGAGGCAATCAGCCTGTGGCACTGCTGAGGTGTTATGGAGGCCCAGGATGCTTCGATAGCGGCCTTAAGCTCATCCAGAGTGTTGGGTCTTGTGTCTCTCAACTTTCTCTTCACAATATCCCACAGATTCTCTATGGGGTTCAGATCAGGAGAGTTGGCAGGCCAATTGAGCACAGTAATACCATGGTCAGTAAACCATTTACCAGTGGTTTTGGCACTGTGAGCAGGTGCCAGGTCGTGCTGAGAAATGAAATCTTCATCTCCATAAAGCTTTTCAGCAGATGGAAGCATGAAGTGCTCCAAAATCTCCTGATAGCTAGCTGCATTGACCCTGCCCTTGATAAAACACAGTGGACCAACACCAGCAGCTGACATGGCACCCCAGACCATCACTGACTGTGGGTACTTGACACTGGACTTCAGGCATTTTGGCATTTCCCTCTCCCCAGTCTTCCTCCAGACTCTGGCACCTTGATTTCCGAATGACATGCAAAATGTGCTTTCATCCGAAAAAAATCCAGTGCTGCTTCTCTGTAGCCCAGGTCAGGCGCTTCTGCCGCTGTTTCTGGTTCAAAAGTGGCTTGACCTGGGGAATGCGGCACCTGTAGCCCATTTCCTGCACACGCCTGTACACGGTGGCTCTGGATGTTTCTACTCCAGACTCAGTCCACTGCTTACGCAGGTCCCCCAAGGTCTGGAATCGGTCCTTCTCCACAATCTTCCTCAGGGTCCGGTCACCTCTTCTCGTTGTGCAGCGTTTTCTGCCACACTTTTTCCTTCCCACAGACTTCCCACTGAGGTGCCTTGATACAACACTCTGGGAACAGCCTATTCGTTCAGAAATTTCTTTCTGTTTCTTACCCTCTTGCTTGAGGGTGTCAATGATGGCCTTCTGGACAGCAGTCAGGTCGGCAGTCTTACCCATGATTGCGGTAATGAACCAGGCTGGGAGTTTTTAAAAGCCTCAGGAATCTTTTGCAGGTGTTTAGAGTTAATTAGTTGATTCAGATGATTAGGTGAATAGCTCGTTTAGAGAACCTTTTCATGATATGCTAATTTTTTGAGATAGGAATTTTGGGTTTTCATGAGCTGTATGCCAAAATCATCAATATTAAAACAATAAAAGGCTTGAACTACTTCAGTTGTGTGTAATGAATCTAAAATATATGAAAGTCTAATGTTTATCAGTACATTACAGAAAATAATGAACTTTATCAAAATATGCTAATTTTTTGAGAAGGACCTGTATATATATATATATATATACACATACATACAAACATACACAAAGGTATATATATGTGTATATATATGTATGTGTATAGCTTTGGTCACTGAGTGCAAGGGAAAAATAATAAAATATAGTCTATTAGTTATTAAACAGTAAAACATTAACGTTTTAAGAAGTACAGGTACATTGAGCACTACTCGAGTGGTTGCGGGTAAACTACATTTTAAAAGACGGTATAACAGAACAGGTAAGTAGTACTAACAGCAGCTAAAATGTATATGGATCATCTCTCGGTAGTTGATCCCTTTTGAAAGGCGCTACACGACGGCTGTGGTATAGAAATTACATTTTCTATGTGAACGTTCAAATTTCTGCCTCTGGTAATGTGCCTTAACGGTATTACCAGTAATTAAAGAAAAATTGTTTTGTGTCCTCTGCAGTGTTAAGAGAGAAAGGCTTTGGTTTGGGATAAAATGAAAAAAGGTGTAAAGAAAGGAAAGTTGCATTTTTCTTTTATATAGTACAGAGAGATGTGTTCGGTGACGTTATGATCGCCTTTTGGGGACAGTCGCGGTGGGTCTTGTGTAGACTGGTGAGATGTCTCTGCCATTAATCGGCTGTGATGGCACTGTCAGTCCTTCACTCGTGTGCGTGTCTTCATAATCCGAGCTGAGGACCTCATAATCGTATACGTGCAAAAGAAAGTGTGAATCGCCTTAATATTATTTTGCCGTGGTGTAGAAAAGGGGTCCCGTGTTTGTACTTGTCTGGGCTATAGCTCAGGGGGAGGATGAAAAAAATTAAAAGTGCTCACTTTGATTTAAGGCAGAAGCGCAGTCAGCGTCTTAAATCCCGGCACAGCTATGCGCGCGCGCCGGCTGCTCGACTTTTGCTGGGAAGGAGACCCCAGTTTTTGTACACACGTTCCACAAATGAGACACACGGGTTTACCGGCAATGTCAGTAAACATATACTCAGCCTCCCATCGGTTTTTAAAGGCTCTATGTTCAGAATCACCTTTTCTCTTTGGCATCGTGTAGGCTAGCTTGGCAATAACTTGTAGCATCATAAGCTAGACTTGATTAACGTGGTAAGTGTTCGGCAAGGCAGCTGAAGCGCTGGATTAATAACAATAATACAGTATATAAAATGATCTCGCGGGCCGGATATAATTACACGCCGGGCCGGATGCTTTTTGTCTGTGCACTGCGTCATATGGTTTTATATGTCACTCGCTCGCTTCTAATTGTTTCGCTGCCTTTTTAATTATATAATGCATGTTTTCTAAAGCGCGTTTTGTAGCTCTTCCTGGCTTTCTATGTAATGCGTGATTACGTGAGAGGCGTGATGATGTCATACGAAACTCCGCCCCTCCAGCTGAACTCCATTACAGTAAATGGAGAAAAATAGCTTCTAGTTATGACCATTACGCGTAGAATTTCGAAATGAAACCTGCCCAACTTTTGTAAATAAGCTGTAAGGAATGAGCCTGCCAAATTTCAGCCTTCTACCCACACGGGAAGTTGGAGAATTAGTGATGAGTCAGTCAGTCAGTCAGTGAGTGAGTGAGTCAGTGAGGGCTTTGCCTTTTATTAGTATAGATTCTTCATTTTGCCAAGATGATTTTCTCAGAAAATAAAAAGTAATTATTTAAGCTCAGAGAATTAAAAAACTTTGAAATGCAACATATTGGCCATAATTTTACATTTAAGTGCAAAACATTTTAGCTATGGGGCAACACAGTGGTGCAAATGGTAACACTTCCATCTCAAGAACCCAGCTTCCTGAGTTTGACTCCAGCACTTTGCTATTTCCCATGAAACACATGCAAGTTGTCTTTGTTTTCATGGGTTTTCCTTTGGTTACACCAGTTTTGTCCTCACATTTCCAAAGAAGTGAAATCGGTGTTTCCAAACTGGTGCCTATATAAATGAGAGTGTGAGCATGAGCAGGGCTGTAATGGACTGGCACCATCTCCAAGACTGTTTTCTGTCAAATTCTAGGAACAGCTGTAGCCTCCAGCAACCCTGTAATGGATTAAACAGGTTTGAAAATGAAATGCTATGCTAATTTTAGATATGTTTTGTGACATGTTCTATTATATGTATAAAATTATTTTCTATCAAAATACCCTCAGGAGAAATTCTTCACCCTCTAGTCATCTGCAAAACAATCAGAAGTCACATGTTCACCTAAAATGTCAGTATTCAGAATGATGAAAACTTGCCTTGTCAAATCAACATTATTCACTTTTTTGCCTTTCAATTATCCATCCTTTAATCTTCTTGCTGTTTACCCAGTTCAGCGCAGAAAAAGTAGCAGTATTGGGCAAAAGGTGGACGCAACCCTGGACCCAAGTTCACTGAAACAGGGTCCTTCAATGAATGTAAGGTGTATGTCTCTGGGAATTTCTTATTTATTATTATTATTATTATTTATTTATTATTATTGGTGCATGTGGAGGAAATCCCACACAAACTTGTACAGAATAAGCAACCTCCACACATGCAGCGACTGGGCCCAGGAGTACTCAAGAGAACATACAGTAGATGTTAGGCAGGACTCTAGCCACTGCACAACACTATGCTTTTCAGTTTCTCTATTTTTACTTAAAGAAGAATCAATTTTTTCTGTCTAATTGAGAATGATTGCTGAGATTCATTTTATGGGCAACAACCTAAAGAATTCAATAAAGATCTCAAATCATCTGAATTCCATGATCAGGGGATGCAATGGTTAGAAACTTCACAATAGCCTGTGATATTTCATTGAAGCCCTATTCAAAAGGTAACAGTTTAGGCGTTTATGGTACATTTCCTAATCTCTCTGTATAATATGTCCACATAGCCATCCTGGAAGTGAAGGTCTGTTAGTCTTACTCACTGAGCATCCCATTATTTTTTTCTGGTTAAAGGTGAATTATACAATTTTTTTTACAATATGAATGTTTTATAATTTCTCATATGTGCTTTGGATAAGAGGACTCCTTAAATAATTTTTAAGTTACCTTCTCTATTATTTATTCATCATAAAATGTAAGATATCTTCATATATAAAAAGATTAACCTACTAAGTAAATTCTCAGTTACAAGTTGTTCCATTGCGCAACAGGCAAACGTCACCCCCATGGCTGCTTCTTGCCACACAATAAATGTTGACATTAACAGCTATGTTCTCTTGTCCACCATCAAACGTCATTACTAAGAAATTGTGTATGAACTTATCAAAATAAAATATATATGTATAATACATATATACAATACAAAGCACACTGTAGTCCATAAAGTGAAGGAGGAACAATTTAGTTTGTGATAAGAAATTGTGTAATATTAGCAATTTAAACAGGAAAATTAGAGAGTTATTAAAAACGTTCCAAACAGAAACAACATAAATTTCACCTTTTCCATTTTAAAACTGTTAATCGTTCTTTGGCTTTGAATTCCATCTTCATCAATAGAACATTTAGTATATTCACATGGAAATTCACTGCAAGCCTCTTCTTTAATGCAGTAGGTGTGCTTGAGTTGGATTACCTTTCCTAATTAGCCTCTTTTGTAAGATCAATAAGCCCGTGTTGGTATTGACAAATTAAATAAGCTTCCAAATTAATTATGATATATTGCCTTGTTTTCCTTTACTGCGGTCTCTTCTCTCTCTCACATTTTCTTCTTTTCCCATGTCCTCCTGCTACTTTTTCAAACTGGCTTCCAATATGTGAAAACAGGGGGTTTTAATTCTATTTTATGTCTCACTTTGTTTTGACTCTTTTGTTTATGTTAATATTGTAAATTACAGTGCTTGAAGTGGGACCAAATTACTGGTGGTACTTATTTTATGGCCCTGCAGTGGGCTGGCGCCCTGCCCAGGGATTTGTTCCTGCCTTGCACCCTGTGTTGGCTGGGATTGGCTACAGAAGACCCCCATGACCCTGTGTTAGGATATAGTGGGTTGGATAATGACTGACTGACTGAATTATTTTATGGTGATAGGTTGAAGGTGCAAGTATTGAAATGCATTGACACTTCATTGATGAACAGGGGGCGGAACAGGGTGGTGTTCCCTGTGAAGATTCATGAAGGGGTGCTGGCACTTTACATTGAAATTGGAAGTGGTGCCGGTACTGCATACTAGTGAATAATGGCCCACTTCAAACATTGGTTTCTTATGATAAATATTTATAGTATTGTGTTTATATTTGTTTTATTTATTATTTAATTTATTTCAATGTGTATTTACTTCTTTCATTATGTTCCATGTGTTTTGTGGGTGTTTCCCCAAGCTGAGGGGCCACCTGTTCATCTACATCAGGGCTGCCCTCTACTTTATACATTCTGAGGAAACTCACTGTCCATTGTGGTTTATTGAATGCACGTGGTAGTGCTGCTGGGTTTTCTTGTCATTATTGCTTTGTTTATTGTCGATTTTCTGGATTTTTTGACTTCTTGCTCTGCCTCTTGACTTCTTTTTAGATTTCTGTCTTTTAGGACTTGATTTCCAGTGGATTGCCTATTGTATTAACACCACTCCTTAGCCTTTTGCGCTCTTCTGAGTGTTCTAGTGCTACTGAGCATTTTCAATAAATGATTCTTTTATTTTAAAAATTTTCTTTGTTCTTTTTTTGGTTTACAAGATAATGATTGATGAACCCTTCCACTTGTGGGGCATTTTGCTAAAGGAACTTCATGGTTCTTTACTGAATTAACCACCTTAAAAAGCCCCATTTATAGCAGCAGCATACAAAGGGAAGTGTATTTTTGGAAGAAATCTGTGAATTCTGTCAAAGACTATTTTTGAGATTATAACAATGCCCTGGATAACTGCTTGTCTCTGATTGCATGCTTATACATAGATGATAACTTACATGAAATTAGTTCTGAATTGATCAAGACCTCATATTTTCTTACAAGGATAAAGAATTTGGAAGAATTTAAGTTCTGTTAGCAGTGCAGTACATGTGCCTCCTGTTGGCACTCACGTCAAATCTCCTGTTTTTCCAATGGAGTACAATACATTGACCATTCATTCCTGTATGTTTTGTTTACTCACTCAACACACCAATTTGAAGATATTCCATCTCTGCAATAAAGACACATACAAAGGTTGTTCTACAAAGTTGCTGAACTAATCTTGGCACCAGAGTGTGACAAGATGCCCTGTTCCGCGCTCCCAGGAGAGGGTGCTACCGTATATACTCGTGCATAAGTCGGGACTTGATTTTACAGTATAATTTCTGGTATTTTATAATGTTGGTTGTATAAGTTGAATGCAGAAAACTCACACTGTTGATACAAGGGATTATGATATGCTAACGCACACTAGCGAGAGTAACCACGGAGCACACTGCATTTTTTTTCTATGTGGGTGCGGCAATGCACTGTATCAGCGCATGCTCCTAAACTCTTTGTCTCTCTCTGTTTTGCACGAATGCCCGAACTATTCTGAAGCAGTGTTTGCACTGATTTGTGTTTTTTGTATCTCACACAGTCATATACCATTATTGTAAGAGTATCCCTTATCTACGATGGAGCTTTTGATCAGAAGAAAATATGAAGCTGGTTTTAAATTAAACGTCATTGAAGTAGCTAAAGAAATTGGTAACTGTGCTGCTGCAACAAAATTCGATGCATCTGAGAAACTGATGCAAAGACCTGAGGCAAGAACTCTCACATTCTTTAACGGGCGTACAAGTCAGGGTCATATTTTATGATCGATTTTTCGGGTTTCAAGACCCGACTTATACATAAGCATATATGGTATGTTGCCCTGTGCCATGTTCTAACAAGGTGAAATGCTTGAGGTGCTACCTACTTCATCATCTGAGAGCTATTAATCAACCTTGTTGCTGACAAGTACCAAAGAACAGTCAAGACTTATGTGCCTGGTAGTTTTAAAAGTGAGTGTCTGTATAAAGTACTCACTTTTCCAATTGACTTTTTCAGTTCAGTCATCCCAGATGAGAGTTTCCCCGACTGCTATCAAGTCGTTGCCATTGGGTGGTATCCTACTTGTGTCGTGGTGTAAAATTCATCATCAGAAGGCTTTTTACCTAAAAATAAAGGCTATTAGGACTTGTGATAGACAAACAGAGTTTTAAAGCTTTATTGCAATAAAACAACACAAAAAACAACAAGGACTCAACCCAATATGACCAAATTGAGCTGAGCCCTGAACGGTTCAGCAATTGAAGCTTATATAACAATTTCTTATCACTTTTGACCTCGTTCAATTAGCTCATTTGCTGTTCTCCTCTGACTCCCTTCTACTCCTGTCCGGCCAATTTCTCGTCTCCCTGCAGCTGGGCCCCTGGTATTTCACTGTCTATTGTTTATTTCTAGTTTCTGTTTTGCTCATTTCTTTCACTGGCCAAGGCCGGTACAGACTTTCATCTTCCTTATATGGGTTTTTCTCTCATCACTTCCTCTTTCTCAGACTTGAGCCGGGTTGTCTGATGCCCAAAGCTAAGCTTTAATTAAAAAGAAATATGGTATATGCTTTCCTTTAATTATTGCTTGGCATGCTTGATTTGTCTTAATTTCTACACTAAAGTTAATTTCTAATATACTCTTCTAATATTTTTGCTAATGCCTGAATTTAATAAGGTTTTCTCTTCATGTATTACATCAGTGTGATCTTGCTTATAGCAAAAGCCTTTTGTTTCCTTTCTGCTGATTCCCCAATCCAGCTGGTTTCGTTACGTGCCTTCCAGAGCCATTTTCTCCGTGGTATCGCTTCCTTAGCTTCCTAGCCTTGGACACAGGTGTTCTCAAACTCTTATCCTGTTCTAAGCTGGATAATCTGTATGTCAATTTCTGTTCTTTCTCACACTAGAAATTTTGCTGTAAGCTTAAAAAATAATGCAATATGACTGATTTTTAGTTAACTATTTGCTTGACCTATCTTATTTACTTTAACATTCTAATTTATGCTTAATCTAATGTTTTAGAAGCTTTTAATTACTTTGTATGGCTCTTTATGTTAATTTGCTATTTTTTATGCTAATAAAAAAAAATTACTTTTACATTCCTCCCTTTCAGGCTTAATCAAGCCTCACCATCAAACCTGATTCCAAAAAAAAGTTAGGGGATGTCGGTTCAATTCTTCCTTGGAGCCCAATACGGACCCCTCATAGTTCTTCTCAATCTTCAACAACTGTACCCCTCCTCTGGTGGCACAGGAGCCAAACACCTCCCCCATCATTCAACATAGAGGAGTAAAAGACTTCCTGGCCCTACCCTAACAGTCAAAAAGTATGCATAATCAATCATAAGTGCAGATAAAATTAAACAACAAGGGAATATAACATAATCCATGATGGTTACAAAATAATACAGAAGGCTTAAAATAATAAAACAATTGCCCATAATAAGGGCTTTTTCTTTGCTTGGAGAAACATATTTCCAGTGAAATAATCATTTTTTCTTCAACCCAGGAACTTTGCACGCCATAGAGGGTCACCTCCCTGGGGAGCGGTTACTAGCACTTCACCCAAGGAGTTTCTTCTGGTTTAATATTCCATTATCCACATTGTCATCGAGAAGAGAATCAAAATCTGTAACTGAAGATGTCCATGGTTCAAGAACTTGGATGCACACTTGTTTGACAGCAACTCTAGTAGTAACTAATTAGAAAACTGGTAATAAGCAGCAAAATACCATTCCAGGATATAACGATACCATTAAGAGAGTAATTCCTGCCTTGACAATCATGGTTCCCCATGTCCCTAGGTTCAAATGAAGCTAATATGAAATATACTGGCTGTACCTTTTGTTTCTAAGATGAGTTTACAGATAATGTCAGAATTGTCCCAATTCCTAAATATGGTGAAATAACTATTTAATATACCTAGTTTTGTGTGTTCATCTACAATCAGACCTATTAATAATATTGTTAGTGGCGATACAGATGGCATAAATATTTATCTTAAATAACTCAAAAGTTCTCAGTTTTATGTTGCCACTGGGGTGCACAATAATAATAAGAGATAAAGTCCTTATACAACTCACCATGCCCTCATCTTAACACATTCATTCATAAAATTGCCCAAATATACACACAGTTGTGAACTCAATCTTGAGCCACCTTTACCATATTAATGCAGCTATTTTGTGGAGAGTAGGTGTCAATCCTCCCTTAGAAAGACGTCAGCACTACCTTCCAAAGTGCAAGTCACTGGGTTATCTCCAAGGTCACATTCAAATTTCAAGGGTTATACCCAAGATTCTCATTAAGGATTCAAATCTTCAGAGATGTTCAGACTTCATCTGGGCTTTTTTAATTCACAGACCACACATTCACCACGGTATGTATAAGACACTCCATCTCCTATGGGCCGAATTATTACTTCATTTCACTAATATTATAATACATATACTTAACAAGCAATAATGTTAATCATTTGAACTGTATTGCCATCAACATGCCAGCCTGAACTGCATCATCCTATTCTAAAGGTTATGGATGTTCTGACATATAGTAAGTGTCCCTTATTCCCAAATACTAGTTATGTGTGCCATCCCATAGGCTTACTATTATTCTATTCAGTTAATTAAATGTACCTAAATGATTAGCTCTACATTATTCGTTATAATACTACAATCAATAACCTAGAATATCTAAACTGGGCTGACCCTAACTAGTAATAGTGGATTGCCCCTGCAATAACAGTCACTTAACAATCTCTAATAGATCCCATGTGTTATATTGGATTCGATTCTGATTAACTTTACAGATAACATAAATCATTGGTCCTTAAAGGTAACTTATTATCTCATACTAAATATCAAAAGGCATATAACAAACACTTATCTAAAAATATCTATTCTTAAACACTTTGAATTCATAATAATCATGTAGTATTCCCATTAATGCAAAAATTCATTTAATGCATATTATTTAGGAGTCCCTATGTTCTGCTTTGCTTGCAAATAATTAGCTTCCCCTTTTATATCTTTTATAACTTTATGGTTCAAATACTTCTTTTTTTGAGATTTTATTAATTTTATTATAATCATTCCATACAAATCAATCAATTTTTACAAAAAGTAGAATTAAAAACGAGTCGACCCCCCACCCCTGAGAAAGAGAGCAAGGCCAACAGAGTAAAATTTAAGGCTTGTAAACATACCTAAATTGAAAGCCAATAGAAATGAACGGAGAAGAAAAAGAAATACAGAAATAATTGCTTCCTCTGTGCTTTAAGATCTTATTTTAAAATATTACTGATTAGATCCTGCCATGTTTTGAAAAAAATCTGTACAGATCCTATAACTGAGTATTTGAGTTTTTCCAATTTCAAATAGTATTAAACATCGGTTTCCCACTGACTTAAAAGAGGAGAGTTAGGATTCTTCCAGTTTAGCAGAATAAGTCTGCGTGCCAAAAGTGTAGTGAATGCAATCACAGTTTGTTTGTCCTTCTCCACTTTAAACCCATCTAGAGGAACCCCAAACACAGCTGTAAATGGGTTAGGAGGGATTGTGAGAACAAGACTGTCTGAAAGGGAATTAAAAATTTTGGTCCAGAATGATGTTAATTTGGTGCAGGCCGAGAACATGTGACCCAGTGAGGCTGGGACTTGATTGCAGCGTTCGCAGGTTGGATCTTGCCCTGGAAACATTTTGGAGAGTTTTAGACGAGACAGATGTGCTCGATATATAATTTTGAGTTGAATAATAGTATGCTTTGCACATATGGAGCTTGAGTGTATTCTCTGCATTGCTACTTTCCACTCCTTTTCTAATATATTAATTGAGAGATCTTTTTCCCAGTGTCCTCTTGGATCTTTGAAAGGGAGAGACTGTAAAATGATTTTATATATTGCAGAGATGGTGTTTGAGTCCTTGAAATTGAGCAATATTTTTTCCAGCATGGATGAGGGTGCAAGATGAGGAAAATCGGGAAAGTTCTGTTTAACAAAGTTCCTAATTTGAAGATAGTGAAAGAAATGTGTAGCTGGAATGTTACATTTGGAATGTAATTGTTCATAGGATGCAAAGATGTTGTCTATATAAAGATCTCTAAGCAAGTTAATCCCAAATTTTTTCCAGATATTAAAAACTGCATACAGTGGTGTGAAAAACTATTTGCCCCCTTCCTGATTTCTTATTCTTTTGCATGTTTGTCACACAAAATGTTTCTGATCATCAAACACATGTAACCATTAGTCAAATATAACACAAGTAAACACAAAATGCAGTTTTTAAATGATGGTTTTTATTATTTAGGGAGAAAAAAAA
>JANRMT010051802.1:0-11174 GCA_026402145.1 Polypterus bichir lapradei | reverse complement strand
ATATATATATATATATATATATATATATATACAGTAATCCCTCCTCGATCGCGGAGCAAATGTGATCGCGCAATTCAGATAGAGTTGACGCGCACTACAGTACATCGAGCCCACGTGCTATTGTGGTTTTGCCTGCGTGCCTCAATAAGTCATCCTCCCCTCGCTCTTACTTTTTTACCGTTCATCTAATGAATACACTGAGTATGGCTTTACCAAAACAATTCGAGTATGTAGATCGGGGTATATATATACATATATATATACCCGCGTATCGCAGCGGAGAAGTAGTGTGTTAAAGAAGCTATGAAAAAGAAAAGGGAACATTTTAAAAATAACGTAACATGACTGTCAATATACAGTAATTGTTTTGTGAGTGTTACTGAGTGTTGCTGTCATCAAGGATTTAATTATCATTATTTCTTTCAATCAGGTTCGTATTTGTAGGATGTGTTGTGTTCAAGTTACATTCCGTGTTTGTCAATCGTTGTAAAGATGACAGGTTTCATTCATCGATTCGTTTCTTACTGCATCAATAAACAGCTCGTCTTCTTCTTTATCTGAGACCTGACACACTGCATGCACGGGTTTTTTTTTACACTGTCTTCCTTTAGCGGGACATTGACTTTTTCCACTGTGTGCTTTGTTTCCGCAGCAGCTGCACTTATGAATATTCTTGTATGTATCAGACGCTTCATATTTTTTTGCTGCCTTTTCAATTGTGTAATTCGGTTTTTGTTCAGCGCTCTTTGGAACTGTTGCTTTTTGTCTGTGCACTGCGGCACTTCGCGTGAGCCGCTCGGTGTACATGCATCGAAGTTTCCCAGCTGTGCTGGTGCCATCTCGTGCTATGTCCATGGCTGTATTTAATGTTACCGAAGTCCTGGCACTTAAAACTTTCTCTCGCAGTTTCGCTGAGTTTGTGCCAAACACCACCCTGACCATCTCATCTTCCTCTGCATAAGCACAGTCCTTCAACCGTGAATATTTAGTGGCAGTTTGCTATTGGATTGCCGCTGACGGACGGCCTTATATGGGCAGGCACTAAATTACAAACGCCAGCGGCAGCCTGTCTATGAACTTAATTTAAAGTTTAGGTTTACATCGTGCTTTGTTTCCGAAGTAGCAGAACTCATGAATATGGTTGTATGCGTCACTCGCTCGCTTCTTATTGTTTCGCTGCCTTCTCAATTATATAATGCATGTTTTCATCAGCGCTTTTTGGGGCTCTTCCTGGTTTTCTACGTACTGCGTGATTACGTAGGAGGCGTGATGATGTCACACGAAACTCTGCCCCCACGGCTTTCAAGCTCATCTCCATTACAGTAAATGGAGAAAAACAGCTTCCAGTTATGACCATTATGCGTAGAATTTCGAAGTGAAACCTGCCCAACTTTTGTAAGGAAGCTGTAAGGAATGAACCTGCCAAATTTCAGCCTTCCACCCACACGGGAAGTTGGAGAATTAGTGATGAGTCAGTGAGTGAGTGAGTGAGTGAGTGAGTGAGTGAGTGAGGGCTTTGCCTTTTATTAGTATAGATGTAGCTAAGGTTAACTGCTATTTGACAATATGTAAACAATATGTAAACAAAATTAATATTTGCAGTCTGTAATGTGGAAATCATTTTGTTTTAAAAGACTCACATTGTATTATTTAATGGCGCTTCAATAGGTTATAACTGTTAACGTTCCTTCTCCAGATACAACATTAATCCAGCTCATGTCATGTATTTACGAGATTTAGGAATTTGTTGCACATCAATTTCAAAGATGATGTGTGTCACCCACAGACAACAACTGGATCTTGCTCACTATGGTAAATACAGTGTAATGTCTAATACAATGTTGGATCAGTAAATCAGTAGATATTTTGTCATCCACACCATATTCTGGAGAGACATATATATGTGGAAGTTTAAGAAGTTGCAGAATTAGAATTCAGCCTTGGAGAATAAGAGAACAGCTTTGCCTAATTGATCCTGTAGCAAGAACTCTAAGAAGACGACGTTGTATTAGAATAAGAACATACAATATTCGTATACCCAATCAACTTTGGTAGTTTATTTAAAACATATATATATATATTATTTATGATAAGCACTTGGATAGTAATCACAAATTAAGCCCTTGGAAATTCATCTTTCATGGCAGTGTTGATGGCTACAGTAGATGTATAATCTACCTGCGGTGTACCAACAACGATAAGTCTTCCACTGTCCTTCAGCTTTTTCAGGATAGTGTAAACAGATTTGGATTACCAAGTTGTGTACGTACAGATGCTGGAAGCGAAAATATTGATGTAGCCCACTTTATGATTGCTGAAACCGTGTCAACCGAGGAAGCTGCATAGTTGGCCAAAGTGTTCATAATCAAAGAATTGAAAGATTGTGGTCTGAACTGAACAGAGTTTTGTTTTCAGATATTTAAAGATATATTTCTTTTTATGGAGAACCTTGGTATTTCAGCACAAAATTAGACAATATCCTTATACTGCATTATGTTTTTCTGCCAAGAATAAACAGCTTTAGTAGAATTTGTAAACCAGTGGAATCATCACAGTCTTAGTACTGAAGACAACTTGTCTCCACTTCAGTTGTGGACTACTGGCATATTGCAACATTCTGAAAATTCAGTTTGTCAAGAAGTGCTTGATTCCAACAATTTAAATTATGGTATTGACCTTTTTGGTCCCATGTCTGATTGTACAAATATTTTTGATAATGATGATGATTTGGAACTTGTATTTGATGATAAGGTGGAAAATCATTTACAAAACTTAGTCAATCCATTGTCTAATGATGGATCATGGAATTCAGCACTATATCACCCTGTGTGATCTTCTGGAAAATAATTACAGTTCTAGTAGTGATTCATCATAAGTACATGCAAGTCAAAACTGCTGAATTTATTAAAAGGATTTACATTAATAATGTTTCATTAAATAGTACAGTACCTGCAGTTTTGTTATGGCAGGGTATTGTTATCAAATATCAGATCTTTGGTTTTTCTTCCTTTTCTATCGTTTCTGAATAAATAACCCCACAAACCTACTCAACTGCCTCTTTGTAGCCCATTGTAACCATGTCATCTACACTTCATAACAGGTAATTAACCTGAAGCTAAGCATGTTCGGGCCCAGTTAGTACTTGCCTGGAAGACCAACTAGGAAAAACTTGGGTTGCTGCTGGAAGAGTTGGTGGAGAGGACAGCAGGGGGCACTTACTCTGTAGTTTGTGAGGATCACAATGCCCCAGTGCAGTGATGGGGACACTATGCTGTAAAAATGGTGCTGTCCTTTGGATGAGATGTAAAACCGAAGTTCTAACTCACTCTGTGGTCATTTAAAGATCCGTGGGAATGCTTCGTAAAGAGTAGGGTGTATCCTGATGTCCAAGCTAAATTGCCCACCACAGCCTGGTCATTCTGGGCCCCTAGTCATCCCCTGTCCTTAATTATCTAACTATCTCTCTTCCCCCTTCACCACATAACAGCTAATGTGTGCTGAGTGTACTGGCACAAATGGCTGCCATTGCATCATGCAGGTGTATACTATACATTGGTGATGGCTGAAGTGGCTCCCGATTCCAAATCGCTTTGAGTAGTGAGAAGAGTGCTATATACCTGTAAATGTAATGTGTTATTTTTGAATCATAAAAAGATATGAAACTGAGCCTCCTTTATAACCCCCATATTGGCCAATAAGTTATTGTAAAAAAAAAAACCCAATAACAAATTAATTTTAATTAAGCCTGTGATTCACTTTACTTATACACTGTCATGAATGTAACAGTAAGGCATTTAACTTGCACCTAAATAACAAGTCCATAAGCAACGCTAACAGAGAAAACAATGAAAAGTTATATTTCTAGTAAACTTAAAGTTGTCAATGCCTGATTGCTTAACAATACAAAACTAATTTCTTTCAAATATATGAACAATAATTAAAAATACAGTGAAACTTGTTCTTTTTGCAAATAAAACATTCTGACATGTTCAAAAATGTGCAAATACCATAAAACCATAAAAGATTTTACTGCTTAAAGTGTAATGTTTGAAATAGACATCATCGTCATTAAGCCTTTTCAAAAACCATAGGGAATTTCTAATACTGAAATTCATATTGTTTTTAAAGTCAGTATAATTGCTGGTTAGAGGAATTCTAAGTATGCAGTCGCAGGTATTCACCAAAGGGAATTTTGACTTGCAGTGCAAAAACTCCAAAGATGGCTCAGGAAAGAAACCAAGAGGAGGAACTGAATCAGTTGCTGTTGCAAAAATAAGTATTTCTTCCAGTGTCACTGCAGCAACACAAACTGAAAATAAGAAAAAGTTACTTTAGTTAGCACAGATTTTTTAGTAGTTAATTTATATTTTTACACTTCACAACCAATGGTGGGCTAGGAATCTTACTTTACAATAAAAGAAAAACAGTACAGTCTACGCTATTTAAGACAAATAACTCTGCAAGGGGATATGCAATAAACTTACATCTTCATTCTTCATTATACATAGAATTTGGGGAAAACAAATTTGTTCTGTATCATGTAAACAGGCCAAGTGTATAGCAGCTGAAGCTTCAAAGGTGAACGTACCAAAAATATGCCAGAAACATTCTTTTATCCAAGAATTAAATATAGTTTCATATAAACCCTATTGAACCACTTCTTAATGTGGCCTGCATCATTGTAGTATGTTACCCCATTTTCAACTTTACATCTCTTAATTGATGCATAACTGCAAAGACAAAATCCATATTTTCTACAGAGGAAATATCTGTAACACTATGTGCCTTAGTACATTCATTGAGTGTCTCACTTTGAAAGGGCAAGCAAAAAATTAAATATTACACCTAACCTTGATTAATGTTAAGAATGGGACAACATTTAACATTTAGCATGAAGTTTAAATATAACTATTATTTTGTAGTATTTTAACATAACATTGTAAAATACATGTAATCAGATTAAGAGTTTCAAGAAGCCAGGGTGAAACCGGGCACGATCTGTCACCAGGCTGGACAGTAACTGGATATGACACCAGTCAATCACAGGGCACAATACAGCACACCCACAACTCAGAACTGCTCAAGGCCAATTCAGAGATGCCAGTAAACTTACACCAGGCACACATGGAGAGACCATGACAGTTTCACACAGATAAGAACCTGGCATGGAATTCCACCTCAGAACACTGGATCTGTGAAGTAGTGGTATTCTACTATGCCACCTCTAAAATACACATAAAATAAAAATAAACAATGTTTGAATAAGCCTATTTTTACACATTACATTCTGCATCTTGCAGATAGTCTCTCCAAAATCCCACTACAAGTAATTCGTCTTCATATCTTTTGCTTCCTTCTTCTGACATATGAAATTTGAAAAGTTGTTCAACCTCAATAGCTGTTAATTTTTTCTCCAATTTAATAAAAAGGGATTGAAGCTGCTGTGGAAACTGCTGCAATGCTGAAAGAACTCCAAGGCTCTGCAGTCCTTCTTGAAATCTATACATAAGAAAATAAAAATGCTCAGTAAAACCCAATTCCTATAACTACTTCCATATTTAATATGTTACATGTACTGTGTAAGAGCCATTTTCCTAGTTTATAAAATGTATGAATATTTACTAGATGATAATGCATAAAATATGGGAGGTTCCTATAACTCCCGTGAATAGAATTGAGTTGGTATTTTCCTGTCATTTCTAACAGTTTTGAGCTAACAATGTTCTCCAGTTAGAGTCTAGCCTTGCCTTGTGTAAGGTACAGAGGCATACGGTTTTTTAACTTTAGTGTAGCTGCCGACTGTGCAGAAAAAGAGGAAATGTCACAGGAAGACATTAAATTCATGCGCATAGCCTCAGATTCTGCAACTCTAGTGAACGGACACTATTGCATTAATCTGCCTTTTAAAGATGAAACACTTAAAGTGCCAAACAATCATTGTATTGCAAAACAACGTGCAATAGGACTTAAAAGGAAACTTACAAGGTACCCGACGTTTCATGAGGATTATAAAGCGTTCATGAAAGACATTTTAGACAAAGGTTATGCCATAAAGGTACCCACTGAACAGCGAACCCTCGAATCGAAAAAGAAAAAATATGGTACATCCCTCATCACGGAGTGTATCATCCAAAGAAAAACAAAATAAGAGTGGTGTTTGATTGTACAGCCACTTATCAAGGTTTTTCTCTAAATGAACAGTTGCTGAAAGGACCTGATTTAACTAATACACTCATTGGAGTTCTTACAAGATTCAGAGAGGAACCAATCGCTCTCATGGCAGACATTACATCAATGTTCTATCAAGTGAAAGTACCAGAAAAAGACATGGATCTTCTTCGTTTTCTGTGGTGGCCCGAAGGTAATCTAAACAATGAACTGAAGGAATACAAATCAACAATGAGACTAAAGCCACTGTCTCTAGATGACTTGTCTAAAGCAGAAGACGAACTTATTCACCTCACTCAACTTCAAGCTTACCCAGAAGAAGTTAAAGCCTTGCACAAAAAACAGGCTGTAAATACAGGTGAAATAAACAAACCGGACCCAGTTCTACAAGAAGGAATATTAAGAGTCGGAGGAATACTCAGCAAATCAGCAATGCCAGAAGAGGCAAACCGCCCTGCAATCATTCAGAAGAATTCACATATGGCTACTCTCATTATGCAACAAGTTCATAAAGAAATTGGACATTGTGGGTGTAATTACAAGATGCTACACCCTGTAACTCCTGGGTAAGGACAATGCCAATTGCAAAAGGGGCAGCCAGAAGAGTTTGTCTGCAGATCCAGATCAGCACATTGGACAGACTTGTGAACAAACTGTGCCTGATCCAGGAGGCGTCAAGTGATTAAAATGACTCATTTTTCTTTTTGCATGCCTAATTTTAAAGCCTTTTAAATTTAGTGCTTGTGTTTATACATTAGAGTTTAAGCTACAGTATAAAGTTTCCTAAGCTTAGTATTTGTGTTTTTATAGTAGAAACTAAGTTAAGCTTCTTCAGGTTTATTTTAAGTTTGATAAAGTAATAAAGGCTCTTATTAAGTAAAGTTAAGTAATTGATTTCTGCCCTAGCATAAACATTTAGGGGCCGGATGTGTAAGAGCCATTTTCCTAGTTCTATAAAATGTATGAATATTTACTAGATGATAATGCATAAAACATGGGAGGTTCCTATAACCCCCGTGAATAGAATTGAGTTGGTATTTTCCTGTCATTTCTAACAGTTTTGAGCTAACAATGTTCTCCAGTTAGAGTCTAGCCTTGCCTTGTGTAAGTTACAGAGGCATACGGTTTTTTAACCGTGTCCTTGTTTGTGCTCACGTTCGTGCTTGCGCACGTGAACGTGCCTCGGTGCATGTCTATGTGCCAACGGCCTACGGGCCTTTTGAGTGTGAAGTAACTCTTAAAATAAAAGATTTAAGTGTTGAACCGTATGTTTAAGGCATACAGAAGAAGAAATTAAGAACCTTTAAGTATAGAAAGAAATACAGAACTTTTAAGTACAGAAATAACCAAAGCTTCTTAAGAAGATACATTTTTTCCCTTTTTTTGCCTTTATTCTATGTGTGTAACTATTTTTCTTTTTATTCTTGTGTGGATTATTTGCTATTAACTTTCACTAAATATTTTAAAACAAACTTTTGGACTGTGAGATTTCTTTGACACGCGTCTTACCTGTGCCTGACTTCGCCTTACACATCGGCAGCTACATACTGTATATGTAACAATAATGAACCTGTAATTAACACTTTCACAATAAAATATTTAAGTACACATTAAATAATTTATTAAATAAATATCTGAAGTTCAAAAAAAGTGCATTGTATTTTCAGGGTATAAAAAGGAATAAATATTTATTTAATGAAATTGATATTGTATACCTTTCAGATAGAGTTCTTGTTTTCTGTAAAACACACCGATGTGTAACATTTTTGGTAACAGCTCCTTTATTTTCCAAGGTGATTTTTCTGTAACAACCGGAAAGGCTTAAAATGCAGGATAATTGATAGATGACAGATAATTAAAATTAAATATACAACGTAATTGTAAGAGCCAATCTTAGAAAGTTAAAGTTTTGAGTTAAACTCATATTAATGTTTGCTTAATTTGAATAGAATATAAATTCCTTTCATAGTCATAACTTATGGTATAGTCTTTCCCCCCTATAAGTTAGTAAGATATAGAACCTTCTTACTATAACTGAGAAATAGTGTGATAATAAGCTTAGTTGTGGTAAGAACAGGTCCCAGTAAAGAGGGACTTAAAAGACCCATTTTCTACTCAGAGATGGCATACAGTTTTCTGACCATTTTGAAATGGTTCAGAAATGTTAACAAAATGAGATGTAACAAAATTTAAGCTTTAACTTTTCTTAACATTAATCTTTTCTTTTTTTGCTATTTTAATTTTCTTTTTTGTGTGAACTATTTTATTTTGAAACTTAACTAAACTTTTAAAAACAAAGATATTTTGTCTGTGGAATCATTTATGCGTGTCAGGCATTTGTTGAATCACATTTTTTTTGAGTTGAAGCTGCTGAACATTGGTAACTTTGGGAAATCGCAGCTAAAGTAATGAAATAATAGTTTATTAAATTTTACATTTACAAGATATGCACTTTCAAAAAAAAGAAATATACAAAATGAAATGCAATACTAACCCACATGTTAACCTTTTAACTAACCTTTGGCTTGAACTGCCTTCATCATCATGCCTTCATCCCAACACACTTTGAATTCCATTGCTGACTTGATATGACCAGACTCAAACTGTCACGCTTTAATTGCAGCTCTGGGCATTTGTAAGGAGTACAACTTCTTTGGAAAATGTTGGATGTTCTACTGATGGCTTTCCAGATCTAAGAAGTTTTCTAAAATAAAGGAATTTAAATATACATGCTACCATAAGCGAAATAAAATGTTTTATTTCTGAAGTATTTTAGTTATATTAGCTGTGTTACACTGAAAAAAATCACAACTGGTAGAAGGGCAGAACACTTTAAATTAGAAAAAAGCTTACAGTTTTATCATTTGGATAAACATAAGCCTGATTGTTCTCGCCACAGGTCAAAGAACGAAAATTTCTTACAGTAGGCAGTTTGTCTACAGCAGGCATGTCAAACTCACTACCATTGGTGGGCCGCTTCGACTTCCATACATACGTCAGCGGGCCGCACTGTAACAAATACTATTATACTATTATACAAAGTTACTGTAGTTTTCTTTCCAATACTGAAAACTTTAAAAAATGTAACACTTAAAGATTAAAGAAAAGCAATTTATTTCCATACATTCTCTGTACAACAGCATCCAATTAGAGTCTTAGCCTCTTAGCTAGGTCCTTATATTATATTATATTCATTATATTATATTCATTGCTTATATAGGAGTCTTACAGTCCGAGATCTATTTCTTTTGTCCCGACACTTGGCATCTCTTGTTAGTAACCAGTTCGTCAATATCAGGCTTGAAATCTTGTGCAGCTGCAACTTTTATGAGGGATGAAAGGTGCTCGACAGTAAGTCTTGAGGGATGTGGGGTTTTGGTAGCTTTCATTAATGAAAACAATTTCTCACAAAGGTAAGTGCTTCCGAACATAGACAGTACTCTCGATGCCAACTTACAGATCTGCACATACGAGGGTGGCAGGTAAGCATACAAGCCTGGCACACCAACTTCGTTGTATTTTGCCTTGAGAATCTGACTGCAGTTCAATCAATTCCATTTAGATATTCTCAGGCGCATTCTCAATGTTGTAAGAGAACAGCGTAAAGTCCTGTTCGTGTGAACTGAAATCATGAAAATGCTCACTGAATTCACTGCTCAGTAATTTAAATTGGAAAACAAATCCTCCAAAAATCTAATTTTACTTTACTAAGTTTGTAATGTTCATTAAATTTACGTATCATCTGGTCCATTGGTGGACCGTACATCTCACACCTAGGCCTTCAGTACTGCTCCGTCTGAATCAACAAAAACTAATTTATGGTTATAAAAACCATCTTAATATGTGGAAATTCAGTATAAAGAGCCGCTGCATCGCAGATAGATAACTCCGGTAGCCACAATAAATGCCTTTATTTAATAGACAAACCAGGGGTGAACAAGTTCCTTTCTACTGCAGCCACAGCCGCGACACACATAAAAAACATCAATAATAACTCATAAAATTGCAATATTATTTAGGAAAATTGCAACATTTTACTCACCAAAAATTCGGATTATTTGTAAACAAAATCCATCCTCCTCTCTTTCCTCAAAAACAGTTCAATCACTCTGTCGTACGGATTATCCGTGCGCCTCAGTTCCATCAAAAAGTCCCTTTCTATCGCCATCAAAGCTAATGCTGAAAGTCGAACCTGCGGCTTCTATCCAATCAATGGGTCTGACTTGGTTCAACATTACTTGGCAACAGGGAAAGTGGGGCAAGTTGCACTGGTGCATTTGTGTCTCCCATAAAAGTAGCTTCACTTGAAATCACTTTGTGATTTTGCACGGGTAAAAACGTCTGCTGAAGTGTCAGATTCTTCTTTAACTCTTCTGCTTTCTGTATCTTGTGCATTGCATTCAGGTCTTTCAGGTTATCCTGATTTTTTGTCTCATAGTGCCGTCTTAGACTAAATTCTGTAATTACACCCACATTTGCTCCAGAAATGAAACACATGGGTTTACCGGCAATGTCAGTAAACATATACTCAGCCTCCCATCGGTTTTTAAAGGCTCTATGTTCAGAATCACCTTTTCTCTTTGGCATCGTGTGGGCTAGCTTCGCAATAACTTGCAGCATCATAAGCTAGACTTGATTAACGCGGTAAGTGTTCGGCAAGGCAGCTGAAGCGCTGCATTATGGGATCTGTAGTTTATTGTGTTACCAGCGCTTCATATCCCCGGGCCATTAATAACAATAATACAGTATATAAAATGATCTCGCGGGCCGGATATAATTACACGCCGGGCCGGATGTGGCCTGCGGGCCTTGAGTTTGACACATATGGACTAAATAGAACTTGAAAAGATATATTTTTTCAAATGTGATCGCACAATTCAGATAGAGTTGACGCGCACTACAGTACATCGAGCCCGCGTGCTATTGTGGTTTTGCCTGCGTGCCTCAATAAGTCATCCTCCCCTCGCTCTTACTTTTTTACTGTTCATCTAATGAATACACTGAGT